>JAIFZK010000005.1:7800000-7807500 GCA_027481765.1 Tenualosa thibaudeaui
CGGAGAAGTGATGGAGCCTCTCCTCACCTGGGACCAGCAGGTGGGCATAGCTGAGGTGCCAGCTTACAGCCGTGTCTGGGACCAGCAGGGGACCAGCAGGTGGGCATAGCCAAGGTAGTGAGCTAGTGCTGTGCCAGTCTACAGACGGGCCTGAGCCGCGGGGCAGGGTGGTTGCCCACAGGTTGGCACTGTCCCAGCCTCAGCCTGAGAATGCCTGAGCTCCAGGGGTGTTGCCATGGTGGAGACTGTACCTGGACAAAGAAATGTGGTCGCTGAGGAGTTGCTTTCACCTGATTGATGGATTTTGTGTGTGTGTGTGCGTGTGCGTGCATGTGTGCTTTACTGGCCAGAGAGAGAGAGAGAGAGAACCTAATGTAAAAGAAATATAGGACAAAGGAGGAAATGTGTATGTGATGTGTTATATAGATGTATGAGATAAGTGTATGTGAGTGTGTGTGTGTGTGTGTGTGTGTGCTTATCCATGAAAAAAGAAAGATGTGTATTTTTGTGTGTGTGAGGTGGTGTGTGTGTGTGTAAGAAAGAGCACGAGCAAGAAAGAGCAAGTGCGTGTTTTGCTAATTCTGATTATGATACATAACCTGACTGATGTAATGTCAGAGGTCAAGGTGTTTGTGTGTGTGTGTGTGTGTGTGTGACAGAGCGCTGACAGACTCCAGAGCCCCTGCTAGTGCTGCCAGTGTGTGTTTGCTTTGTGTTTATTTTACAGCTGCATGTGTGTGTCTGTGCCTGGATACTGGGCAATTCATTAGTTTCCTGCCAGTGTGTATGGGTTTACAAGGTGATGATGTTTGTGTTAACATGGTGGTGATTAGCCTGCGTGTGAGCATGTGTATGAGTGTGTGTGTGTGTGTGTGTGTGTGTGTGTGTGTGTGTGTGTGTGTGTGTGTGTGTGTGAGTGAGTGAGAGAGAGAGAGAGAGAGAGAGAGAAATAGTGATAGAGTCAGTGTGGTGTGTGTTTGTGCTTATGTATGTGTGTCTGTGCATATATGTGTGTGTGTATATGTGTGTGCGTGTATGTGAGTATATATTTGTCCAGTGTGTGGAAGGGGTCAATGGCTGGTTCCTCTATACGTGGTTGTAGGGACATGTTACTCAGGCCACTCTAATTGAGTTGTAATTGGGGAAGTGATAACCCCATTTCCACAGGAAGTGTGTCCTGCTTTTCACCGTCCTCCTCTGGTGCGCTGAGCAAAGTCCTCCCCTTGGGAATAGTGCACCAGACAGAGCTTCCCATTGAGAGGAAACTTGCAGACATGTCTGGACACACACATGGGTACACACATATTAATATATATGCACTCACACACATGCACACATACACATAAAAAATATGTACACACAAAAACAGGTTTTTAGAAATTTCAAACCAGCTTACTTACTTGTGGCCATATACTTGTTATAATTAATGTAAATTGACTCTCTCTGTGTGTCTTTGTGTGTGTGTGTGTGTGTGTGTGTGTGTGTGTGAATATGGACTAGACTGAATTTTTGCAAATGTACATACTTTTCTCACCCAAGCTCAGTGAATCTCATTGTTTGAAATATTTCCCCGTCATGTCTGGCCCTTCATAATCGTTTACTACTCTATCTAAATAAATAACTACACACCTTAAATCAACCTTGCTGTAATTTAATCAGTTATGATTCTCTGATGCATGGAATAAACAAAACACTAATGTAATTAGCAGGTCCCCAGTAGTTTTATTATAGCAAACATACCAATGCATCTGTACTGTAAGTGTTTGGTCAATGAATAAACAACATAAATTGATTTTGTTTGCTTTTGACTCAGAGCCATAAAACTTGTGTACGCAGATCAACATAGACATTGTGCGTTATGTGATGCAGGCATAACTGTAGCTATGCCTGTGAATGTGTACTTTTGTCAGAGAGTGTGTGTTTGTTTGTTTATGTGTGCTTGTGTACGTATGTATGTACATGTGTGTGTGTGTGTCTCCTGGTACAGGAATGTTCTTAGCTGTATCACACGCCACACATTTGCTCTAATCACATATTCCCACATCAGTGGCTCCCATGACTAAGGTAATCTAATGTTCGGTGTGTGTGTGTGGTGCTATCCATGTTTGCGCGTGTCAGTATGTCTGTGTGTGTGTGTGTATCTTTGCTTCCATGCCAGTGTTTAAAAATATCCAATACCACCAAACCAATGTTAGCTTGCCAAGACCAACCCTATAGGGGTGGCATGTGTGTGTGTGTGTGTGTGACTGTGGGACTCACCCTAAAATACTCCAGATACCAGTTGCTCGCAGTGAGTCAGCTGAATAGAGAGGTACAGGCTCGCGTCTTACATTCTTCCTTTAGATGTAAGGCCATAGGGTCAATTGTCAATTCTCCTAAGGTCAAAGGTCAAGGTGATTTAGACCACCCAGCCTGACTGTGTTTGTCTGAGTACCACTCAACCTCTCAGTGTTTTCCATTGTCCCAAACCTTCTGAGCTCTACAACCCCCCACCCACACACACACCACACAGACACACAACATATAGTCACAGACACACACACAATCAGATTTATAGATGAGAAAAAAGGCAGATTAAAGATTGATGTTAGTCTAAGATAAAAAAAAACAGAGAGAGAGGGAGCAAGAGAGAGAGGCTAAATCTATCCACTTTTAGAAATAAGCGTGGAATGAATTAGTTGAGATGATGACTGGTCTAGTTTCTGCAAGGAGACAAGCACTGCTCTGTCTGCCTACTCTGTGATTCACGGAGTGCTGTGAAGGCAGCACTGCTATTCTTTTTGTCTTTCTCTCTCTCTTCTCTCCTCTGTCTCTGTGTTCCATCGTTCATAGGCCCATTCAGTAGCCCATTCTCTGCTCTGGCCCTCCTGCCATAACCTCCTTTATCACAAACTCCTCCTGACAGCCCGTATTCTTCTTCGTTGCCACGGAGACGGGGGCCGTAGAGACGGACAGGTGAAATACTGATTCTAATCCCCTTCGAGGGGTGTACCCGTGCCGCCACCCACCCCACTGCTTCCTCTAAACCCACCCGTTGGGTCTAAATGCCCCCTCATGTATCCCCATAACCCCCCCCCCCCACACACACACACTGCCACCACCATGGCCCAGCCCACCGCAGGATTGACACGGTCACAGTTGTCAAGGCAACAGCCCCACAGGAAGGGTGGGGTGGGTGCAGCTGGTGTGCCGGGAGTGAGTCAGGATAGTGGTAGGAATGCGTGTGTCTGTGTGTGTGTGTGTGTGTGTGTGTGTGTGTGAATGAATCCAAGTATGCTGGTTAGCATGTGAGCACGTGTGTGTGTGTGTCAGGGGGTTGGGTTGGCTCATCTGTTAAGTGTGTATGTTAGTATGTGTGAGTGTATGCATGTGCATGTATGTCAGTGTATGTGGGGGGGGGGGTATAATGGGTTATGACTGAGTATGTTTATGCATACGTGTTTGTGTGTGAGAGACAGAGTGGTCACAAGCACACATGTTTGTATGTATCTATGGAGAGAAATGTATTTGTGTGTGCACACGAGGAAGTGTGTTTTGCATGGCATAAGGAGAGAGAGGAGACAGTGTGTGTGCACAGGAGTGTGTGCTTGTGTGTGTGAGTGTGCGTATGGGTGTGTGTGTGTGTGCACATCAGAGTGCGCTTGCGTAGTGGGCTAAGTGGCAAGAATGTGTTTTTTGTTGATCTGAATAAGAAGCATTCATCACACAGTCAGGCTCAGGCTGACACAAACCCACAGGGTGCCAAAGAAACTGTGTGTGTGTGTGTGTGAAAGAGAGTGAGAGTGAGAGTGCGAGCATATGCATGGAAGCGCATATTGGTATATTAGTGTGAATATTGATATGCGAGTGTATGTTGATGTGTGAGTGTGCACTATGTGTCTATGCAAGTGCAAAGTGTGTGTGTGTGGTTTTAATATGTTTTCTGGGTCATCTGGAGGTGTTTTAGCCAAACTATCGGTTGCTTGTGTGTATGGATATCTCATGCTACAATATTCTCTCTTTCTCTCTCTCTCTCTCTCTCACACACTCTCTCTCTCTCATTTTCTCTCTCTCACCGTCCAAACCACCTTAGAGGTCAGCAAGGCTACTGCACATTCCCCAGTGCTACCCGGTCCATTCTCCTCTGGGCATCTCCCTAGTCATTTCTGTGGTTGTGTTGGGAGCCGCCTCTGCGGTAGCCCTGTGCCGTGTTGTGTTGTAGGGGAGTCACAGTTGACCAAGGTTATTTGGTAGTCATGTAGACGTACTCTAGACTTAAAAATGTTTGTGTGTGTTTGTGTACTGGTGGATACGACCACACAGAGTTAGTGGTAATAAATGTAATTGATTGAAATTATGTCCTTGGTCAAAGTATCTGCTTTTGACTTTAAACTCCCTTTAAACATGGCTTCCGCCTTTTTAAATGCTCTTAATTTTTCCCACACTCCTCATCTGTGCCATCTATGACTCTCATGCTCAATCTCTTTATTTTCCATCTTTCCATCTTTCTGTCTCATTTCTCTTTGTTTATCTACTCTCTTCATCTGTCTGACTCTTCATCTCATGAAATTTTCTAAATCATTTGAAAGACAGTCATAGGCCAGTTTTTCCAGCTTTGTCGATGCTGGCGCAATTTTATGTCAAATGAGTAGTATTAGTATGTGTAGTCCTTATCAGAAAGGTGCGTGTGTGTGTGTGTGTTTTCAGTCTTCAGTAACATTTCCTGAAGAATTTCTCAGTATGTGTGTGTGGGTTGATGATGAGGGTGTGTGAGAAACAGACAAAGAGCGAAATGGTAAAAGAAGGAACAAAGGAAGAAAGGAGGACTGTTTTTTTTTCTTTTTAAGGAAGTCGAGTGTGTTTATTGTGGAAAGACATGAGTGAACATCTCACCTTTTAAACTGGGATGGGGAGTATTGGCTTACTGCAACATGTGGCCTCACCTGCTGAAATCAGTTTTGCAAGGCTGTATATACTCCCTCTACCTCTTCTTTCTTTCTTTCTTGGTATGAATACATGCCATATTCATTTTCTCCAACTCCATCTCTGTTGCTCTCCCTGTTCATCTTTTTATTCTCTCTCTTTCATCTCCTCCCCTCCCTCTGCATTCTGTGTCTCCTGGAGTGCAGTCACACACGTACTCACCCTCTCGCTCTGTCTCGAAGATGCCCTATCTCTACTGTTGTGTAACACTCTCCCCCTCTTTCATAATTTAGCAGTGGCTTCTCTCTCTCTCTTTCTTTCTCTCTATCCTTCTTTCCATCTCTCGCCTTACCCTCTTATCTTCTCCACTCTCATTTCACCCAAAGGCTCTTCACACTCTCAGCAACCTCATCCCTCCGTGTCTCTGTCTCTCCTCAATCCTTTTCCACTCCTCCCCGTTCTGTCTCCTGTGCATAGAGGTACAATTGAAACTTCAGCATGCGTCTGCTTAGATTGGCAACAGACACAGGAATGGCTCCCCTGGATCATAACACCTTGCAGATGACAAAAATACAAAAGCAGCAGTTTAAGAGTTATGCCTTACCAGGACAGAGTGGACAAATATACTGATAAATTGGACTGATGATAGTGTCTCACTAAAAGGTTCATCACCTCCCTAATGGAGATCTCTATTGGGTGTCTGTGCTTATATTGGCAACAGCAGCAGGGATAGTTCACTTTGATGATAAAGCCTAGCAGGTGAGAATGTGGAATATTGATACTAAAAAAGCGTGGTGTTCAATAATACCTACAGTTTAGAATGTGATAAGACTTGGTTTTGTTTCTTTTCTTTTAACTTTGTTCATGTCTTATGAGTTGTTTTACTTTGTTCTGTGTATGTTATGGCAATTTATTGTACCAGCTGTGGTGCCAGTAAAATCAAATCAACTGTCAGTTGAATAGAGAATAGATTTTTGATAAGATCTGACCAGTGACTCTATATATACAGTCACTGGGTCTGAGTGTTAATAAGCATCTCGCCTCCATTCCCTCCTGCTGTCCAGAGCTGGTGCGTACAGGCCGTCTACTGTCTCTGTCCCTGGCTGCTGGGGACCTATATGCTCTCTTGCCAGATGAAGATGGCCGCCGACTCTACGTGGCCATGAAGGACAACCTGGTGTCTGCTAACCTGGACGACATCACGCAAAATCCCCGCAAGGTAGACACATAAACACGCACATTTGTTTTGGAATTTATGAATCCACGTGTGTCACCCACACCCAAGGACACACACACAAACAGACACACATATTGATCACACACTTACATAACAACACTCATGCTGCTCCCCTATAAGTAAATAGTATGACCCTATAGCATTCTTACATTATGAGTCTCACCATCATCAACCACTTCAAGGACAGCCAAGGATACTGTTTGTGTGTGTCTGTGTGTGTGTTTTTGTGTGTGTATGTTTGTCTGTGTGCGTGGGGAGGGGTGGGATGGGGGATGTGTATGTTTTAGGGTGTTAGGGTGTGTGCATGCATGTGTGTTTGATTCTTTGTTGCTTTGGAATGGATAACAGGGTAATTATACTGAACAAAAAATCTGATTATACAACAAACTTGTTGTTTGTTGTTTCTGGTTATTATAATGGCATCTTGAGTTCACTGACACTATAGAGACACACAGACACAGATGGAGAGATAGAGGCAAAGAAAGAAAGAGAGAGAGGCATGGAAGGATAAAGAGAAAGAGAGGAGAGACAGAGAAGAAGTGGGAGAGAGATACAGACAGAGCCCACAGTTTACCAGAAATCATTGATCTCTTCCGAGCATCTCTTAAAATCACAAAAACATGAGCCGCTCTGACTCACCCAAAGTGAGAGAATTTGCTGGAATGTGTGTCTTTGTCTGTGTGTGTGTGTGTGTGTGCGTGTGTGTGTGTGTGTGTGTGTGTGTGTGTGTGTGTGTGTGTGCGTGTGTGTGTGTGTGTGTGTGTGCGTGTGTGTGTGTGTGAGTGCGTGTGTGTGTAGTGGTACTGAATTATTCCCTGTTCTTCACAGTTGTACTGGCCTGCCAGTGAGGATCGAATTCATGAGTGTCTGATGGCAGGAAAGGACCGGGAGGTGAGACATTCTCACACACACACACACACACACACACACACACACACACACACACACAGAGGACAAAACTCAAGGCAAAGTGATATTTTGTCAACAGGTGGGCTGTAATCTGCACAGGATTGGCACCACCCAATGTCTCTCCAGTTTCACCCACGTCAGGGCCCTTCAAGGCCTTAAAATCTCAAATATCTACTACATTTGCTAATATTCTGTTTTTAATACGCCACAGTTTTTTTCAAAAGTTATTCTGTCAAATGCATTGTTTATTTATTCTCTGGTTTAGCTAACTTTAGCTAAAACAGCGGTTACATGGTAAATGTCTCAGATGACGTGCGGCCTGGGGTTTTCAATAGGTGTGGGGAATTCGAGAAGCTTGAGTCAGCTCCTGTCAGCCAGACTGAATAAATGAATAAGTGTGTTTTGGCTGGGCTTCAGGCTTGCCAGGCTAACGGCTAACAGCTAACAGCTAA
>JAIFZK010000005.1:7812500-7937500 GCA_027481765.1 Tenualosa thibaudeaui
GCAGGGACCGGGGGCAACCAGGGTCTTTATGGGCTGTCCTGAGAGGGAAAAAGAGAGAGAGAGAGAGGGAGGGAAAGGATGTGATAGAGAGAGGTTAATATTACTACATACTTGTATGCTCGCACAGTTGCCAGTATAATTCCTTGTCATGCCAATAAAGCTCATTGAATTGGATTTTGAGCCAGCATGATGGACAGATGGCAGATAGAAAGTACAGGAGAGTGGGGACAAAAAGACATGCAGAGAGATATGTAATCACAGTTTATCCATAGGTTTATCTATCAGACAGAGAAAGAGAGAGAGGAGAGAAAGAGAAGAAAGAGGACATGGGGGTTGAAAGGAAGGATGGCAAAGAGCAAGAGAAAGAAAGTGTGTGCATGTGACAGAATCAGAAAGAATACAGAGAAAGAGATAAGGTGATGGAGAGAGAAAACGTCTATAGCAGGTATATACAGAGATGGGAATAACGGCGTTAAAATAAACTGCTAACAGCGTTACTTTTTTCAGTAACGGGTAATCGAACTAATTATTTTATCTGCCATTACAACGCTGTTACCGTTATCAACACGCCGTTACTGTGCGTTACTGAAAGCACTCAATAAAAGCTGTCATTCGACTTTGGCTCACAGTCACAGGATTCAGGTGCTGCGTGTGTGTGTGTGTGTGTGTGTGTGTGTGTGTGTGTGTGTGTTTCTCCCCATATCGCAAGGAGGGAGGGGAGGGCGGGATAACAGCCTAGGTAATGATGATTGGCTGAGGAGGTTGTCTAAGATATAAATAACTAGTAACTATAACTAATTACTTTTTCAAAGTAACATGCCCAACACTGGGTATATATGGCAGAGAGAGAAAGAGAGAGAGACATAGAGCGTGTGCAAGGTCAAATGGGGAAAGTGTATGAGAGGTCTTGCGATGCAACAGGAAATGGTCCTCTGGTGAGGAGGGTAGTGGTTGATGGGATGGCGGCAGATGGGATGGCGGCAGATGAGATGGCGGCTAGGGGTGGTTATTGTTAGATGAGATGGCAAGGACATCAAACTTCCCCACATAGTTTGTCTGGATTCTTCACATTTTACTACTCTGTTATTTGTGTGTGTGCGTGTGTGTGTGTGTGTGTCTGTCTGTGTGTGTGTGTGTGCGCGTATATGTGTATTTGTGTCATTGCCAGTGGTTATGCAAAGTTTGAGGTGAAGCTCAGGACACTGCTCACTGCTTATAAACAGCACTCAATTTCCTAGTCTGTGTAAGGCTCATGGTTCATCAGCATTTGTGTGTTAATGCTTATGTATGTGATGAATAAGGACAATAAAAGTGGTTTCTGGGTAATTAACATTTTTGTGCAAACTTCCTCATACTTTTGGTCTTTGATTGTTACTTTTAGTTGTTGTTTTCCACAGTTTGGGGATTTTACATCTGTAGGAATTTGAGGATAGTTGTTTGTATTCTTGTGTTTGGACACAGGGTCCATATGTGTGTGTGTGTGTGTGTGTGTCTTAAATTTGTGTGCCTTTCTTCTCAGTAGCCACAATTCTAGATGAAGATGAAGTGTGTATGTGTGTGTGTGTGTGTGTGTGTGTGTGTGTGTGTGTGTGTGTGGTTAGGAGACTGATGGGTGAGATGGCATGGCACCCTCATCCTGTCCCATGATGTGGGATAAAGAGGTATGGGGGGAGGGGAAGGGAAGGAAGTTAGTGGTCATAGGGGTACTAGAGAGAGAGAGAGAGAGAGAGAAAAAATGAAAGAAAGAGAGACAGAGAGAGTGATTGGAGGATTTTAGAAGCACTCATCATACGGGTGTGTGTGTGTGTGTGTGTGTGTGTGTGTGTGTGTGTGTGTGTGTGCATGCGCATCTGTCTCTGTGCATGTGTGTGGGTATATGTATTTGGAGTTGTTAGTAAGGGCTAGACAAAACTATCTCTCCTCAGGAAGAACAGAGCCCTTTGTTAGGAGGGAATAGACACATGGAGAGCTCTCTGGGGAGAGAAAAAAAGAACAGGGGACAGAGAGAAAGAGACGCAAGAAAGTGGAAAGTGAGAAACAAAAGAACCAAGAGGAGAGGGAGGGAAGGAGGGGAGAAAGACACAATACAGTAGCCTCGAAAAGAGATGGAGCAGAATGATAGCATGCAGTATGGTGCATGGAGGAAGAGGGAGAGAGAGAAAGAGAGAGGGAGAAAGAGAGAGGGATTATAGCAGGGGAAATCTTGTCGCCAGCTCAGCTGCTCTTTGCGGTTTCCCTCACTTTAGTGCTCATGCTCCAACTATGCTGATCTGTGGTTCCCTTTGCTGCTGCTGCTAGCGCTATAGAGCACACTAAATGCCTGTCCCCTACCGCTCTGGCCATGAGAGTATGTGTTAGGTATGTGTGTGTGTGTGTGTGCGTGTGCTACTGTCTCTGTGTGTTTTTACACCTCACACATGTGTATGTGAGTGTGTGTATATGTGCATGTAGGTGAGAGTGTGTATGTCTCTGTGTATGTGTGTGTAAGTGTGTGTGTGTGTGTGTGTGTGTGTGCGTGTGTGTATACATGATCATACATCTGTGTTTTTGATCTGTGTATGTGCACAAAATGACTGATCCCATCACACACCTGAAGCTGCTGAAGCTCTAGGAATGTGAGAACATGGATATGCTCTGGTGTGCCCGGCATGACAACAAACACATGAGAGAGAGAGAGGGAGAGAGAGAGGGCAGAGAGGGTGAGAGAGGGAGGGAGAGAGAAGAGAACAAATGAACAACACAAAAGACAGAGAGAGTTTGATGAGGAATGTAAGAAAGACAGAAGAGCGAAGGGGTGTGCATGTTTTGCAAACATGGGTGCTCTCGTTGAGCACTTTAGCGTGTTAAATAAATGTCCCTGTGTGCTTTGCAACTGAAAGGACTGGAGGGGAAAACAGATCGTGACAGATATAGGGCTTTGTAATGTGTAAAGGAAGCGACCCTATAGAAATAAACACTGCATTAGCACAGTCTATGTTGGGAAAAGTGCACCGTGTAAATCAGTTTAGGTCAACTCATTGATCTTCTAGATGCTTAATAGATTGGCTCTTTCACACGCATTGGCATTTGTGTTTGTGTGTGTGTTTGTGTGCGTGTGCATGTTTGTATATGTGTGTGTGTGTGTGTGTGTGTGTGTGTGTGCGTGTGTGTGTTTGCATGAGAATGTGAGTGTGTGGGAGCGAGAGTGTATGTGTGTGTGTGTCCATGTTTTGTATGAAGATGTAAACCACAGTGGGGGAGTTCCTTGAGGAAGACTGTGTTGTCCTCTCTGGTTGGGTTAAGTCCAGGTTGCCATGGCGAGGCATTGTAAAGACGCACAGTGGGACTCGACGTGGAGACACTGGATTTCATCACAGTCTACCAGTCATCCATAATATCAAAGGGAGACTTCATTAGATACATACAATCTCACAGCCATATTTCCATCAGAGAAGTTTCCTATTAGTCACACACAGAGACGCTCCCGCCACTGGAGAAGGAGGCCACCTGCAGACAGAAATTCAATCTGTCTCCCAGAAACACACACTCACACACACACACACACACACACACACACAAACACATGGACACACAAAAGCACTCAGCTCCCCTGCCAGGAGTTTTTCAGTCGCGTTTAATATTTCATCTCCTCTGTTGTGTCATCTCTATCAATCACAGAGGACATCTTCATCCAGCATGGCAGGGACAAGAAAAACCCTTTCATCTACGGCCTCTTCACCACCACAAGGTGAGCTCTCACACACACACACACACACACACACACACACACAAACAAACAAAACTCTCTCTCTCACACACACACACACACACACACACACACAGACACACACACACAGACACAGACATAAACACGTCTCAGCTGGCCCCAGACCCACCACTAGGAGTGGATATAGTTTCTCAGTGGCATGAGTGTCACTGCCACCGCTGCGTAACTTAATCATGAGGAAACAGACTAGTATTGAGCCATGGAACAATAAAGACAGCCAACTGTCCATGGTCAGCTGTTGAGAGCATTAAGTGACCAGTAGTGAGGACTCTCTAGCAGTCCACAGTGCCCCCTGTGGGTGACATGAGCTAGAACACCTCTGAATATGCCATAGTCTTCCTAGAAATAATGGTATTGCATTTATGAAGTTTATATAGTGATTGGTGGTGTAATATAGTGAAGACATGGAGTGTAGCTGGCTCTGAACTTTCTGTGTCTTACATGCAAATTCTCTCTCTCTCTCACTGACACACACACACACACACTCAGTCTCTCTCTCTGTCATTCACACACACACACAAAATCATACATGGAAACCCGTTCATGATGCTTCACAGATTGGTGTGAAGGGTAGAAGGTGGAATGAGGTTATTTTTAAATTTGGGTCCAAGGGTGTGCACTTGATTGTGTGTGTGTGTGTGAGTCTGTGTGCCTGTGTGTGTGTGTGCTTGTGTGTGTGTGTGTGTGTGTGTGTGTGTGTGTGTGTGTGTGTGTGTGTGTGTGTGTGTGTGTACAAGGGTGTGGAGGCAGCAAATGATCATATTTTCCAGATTCAGAACTTTAGATGCCATACAGTGACGCTCTAAACAAATCATGATGACAGACTGTGCAACCACCATACAACTGTTTGGCAGAAGTCAATACTGCAGGGAAAATATGTGTGTGTGGGTGTGTTTTGGGGGGAGGGGAGGCACACCCTGAATATGTATGAATTTATTTAATATCTGGAATTGAATTGCATGGGTGGCGCCATAGTTGACTGGTAGAAATGTTGACATTAAAAGTATTGAGTTCCACAGTTTTGTCCTGTCATACTGGCCCAATAAACACAAACTAAATAGCACTAGTGTTCTCTGGTGAACAGGCCAGTGTTGAAAAATGACTTGCATTAAAAACAAACCTGTTCTATACAATGGCTTTTTTATTGGTAGTGCAAAACCTAGACAAAGTGTCAGTCCACATGATCTAAGTGTTGTGTAATTGTAGGGTTTGACTTAATTCACTGTGTGTGTACTCCGTGCTATAAGATGCTTACTTAAACTACGTACACTGTATTTCAATTCTTTTTTTTCTTAATGAATGCTGTTTCAAAGTACTTTCTCATCTGATGAACTGACTTTGTATCCTGGCAGCGCATTAAAGAGTTCATTTCAAAGTACATTTATTATTCATTTCTGTAATTCATTGACTGTTCATCACATCCTTCTGTCTTTCTCTCACTCTGTATCAGCGATGTGCTCAATGGCTCAGCGGTGTGCGTGTACCGCATGCAGGATGTGACCAGAGCCTTCAAAGGCAACTTCTACCACAGGGAGGGACCGCAATACAAATGGAGTGAGTTTACAGGACGCGTTCCATTTCCAAGGCCAGGAACAGTAAGTATAAAGGCCTAACATATAGTTTATACAGCATACATATATTTATACACATTATATATATGATTATTAATAATACACTATATATTGTATATAATGTATACTTCCTATACTGAACATTATATATCATATTAGTAGTAGCTATGGATATGGTGAAAATATTATTTGTTGTGGTGTACAGTCAGTATTGATCAGTGATTGCTTCTATCTGTGTCCCCATATCATTATCATATCCTGTAGTGTCCAAGCAGCACATATGGGAATTACAGGTCCACTCGCGAGTACCCTGACGATGTCATCTTCTTCAGCCGCACCCATCCGCTGATGCAGGAGGCGGTGCTTCCTCTGGGTGGACGGCCCTTACTCATACGAGTGGGAGTGTCTTATAAATTCACTCGCCTGCTGGTGGACAGGGTGGAGGCTGTGGATGGACAGTACGATGTGCTCTTCATTGGGACAGGTGTGTGGGTGTGTGTATGCGTATGATACCAAACCCTTTGA
Source organism: Tenualosa thibaudeaui (assembly GCA_027481765.1). Classification (NCBI taxonomy): domain Eukaryota; kingdom Metazoa; phylum Chordata; class Actinopteri; order Clupeiformes; family Clupeidae; genus Tenualosa; species Tenualosa thibaudeaui. Next base: position 7,818,363 of record JAIFZK010000005.1, read on the forward strand.
AAGGTTAAGCTCTCTAAAGCCAATTAGTCAAGTTTCTCAAGCCAATATGTAACCCAAACTGTAAGATAGATTTTCCCTGAGGCATCCCCAGGGCCAGCAGCACTGTGATCTTATGTGAGTATAACATACTCTGTGGCCTTGTACAACACAGACTGATGTGTATTAATATTGTGTGTGTTCCAGACTCTGGGCTGGTGCTTAAGTCCATCCCCCTACCCAGAGAACACAGCCAGGACATCACACTGGAACAGATGCAGGTTTTCAAGGTAGCTACAGAGTCATCCATTGAGACATAAAACCTCTGCTCTAATCTCAATCTACCGCTCAGATTGTCCTTCTAGTCATGCCGTTAGATAAGTTACCTTCTTTTAAACGATTAGCTCATATTATCTGTTAGTTGATGGTTTGTAAACTCTACTTGTGCTTGTCATGTAGTCTCTCTGGGCACTACATTCAGTGAGTTATTTTACATAAACTGGCTGTCTGCAGCCTGTCTTTATTAGATTGCTTGGAAAATGTTCTTTATATTCTCTGTCTTTTTCTCTTTCTCTCTCTCTCTCTCTCTCTGCTGCTGTCTATTTTTTAACCTACAGCACAAATCACCTGTGACCGCCATGACACTGTCTAAGAACAAGGTGAGGCAATACACACGTGTATTGTGCACACACACACACGTGTGCGCTCGCGCGCGCGCACACACACACACACACACATGCGCGCACCCCCCCACACACACACACAAAAGAGCTCTTTTGGCACATGGGTGTCTGGGGACCCACATTGTGCCCCCATAGTGTCACACATGTGATGAAAGACGTTTGAGATGCAGATTCACACTCTTAATGAGTGCCAGTGTGTGTTCGGATGGTCGCCATAGCAACACGTTTGTAAGTCCTTGAAGAACGAATCGAGGCTATGATTATACAGTATGCTCATGCCCACATCTGTACCATGGGTGTGTGTGCCTTGCTGTCTGTGTTGTGGTGCAGTTTTATTTCATAATAATCCTAGAATAAGATTCTGTGGGAGTATAGCTTGGTCACATTGACTGAATATGAAGTCGTAGTTATACAAAGCCTGTTATGGGTGGATATGTATTTTAGTGACCCTAATTTAGCCTTTATTGACAGTGTGCTCTGTATTTCCCTCTCTTGGTTTATGTATGTATGTGTGTGTGTGTGTTTGTGTGAACAGCAGTGGCTGTTTGTAGGCGCTGCTGAGGGTGTGGCTCAGCTGGGGCTGTTCCAGTGTGAGCTGTACGGTCAGGCATGTCCAGAGTGCTGTCTGGCCAGAGACCCCTACTGCACCTGGGACGGCCACGCATGCAGTCCCTACATGCCCATTGCACGCAGGTAAGGGAGTCAGCTTTCTCATACACATGAATACACACACACACACAGTATACTTATTATGTTATGTGTGATGTGTGCAGGAGAAACACCCGGCAGGTGGGCGATGCAGGGGATCCACTCAATCAGTGTGTCAGGCAAGGAGGTAGGCTGTGCTGTCTTTCTAATACACTCACTGTCTGACTGATTGCCTTGTCAAGCCAAGTCAAGCAGGGCCTTATTGTCATCTCAAGCATACATAGTGCAGTGCAGAACAGAAATGAAATATTGTAATATCCTCATTGGAACTTATACGTGCTGCATAGACAGACAGCAGACAACATAACAGGTTAGCAAATACTCCCTGGTGATGTAACAAATAAAAGACTACATGTAAAAATATCACAGTGTATTTAAAAGCACAGTTCAAACAGTTGTTGTAGATCCAACCTCTCTCATTTGCCCTCTGAATCACCCTCAGGTATCACCAAGACAACAGCAGCCTTGATCTATCTGATTGAATAAACCAAAGCCACATAGAAGCCAATTAGTTTGATTCGATGTGTTTAAAAAGCTAAAGATATGCTTGACTGATACCATGATATTATCTGATAAGCTTCGTTACCACAAAAGAAAAGCCAGTCAGCTATTGGCATAAACTCTTTGCCAGTAACACAGCCAGCCTACACGTAACCCATCAATCATGACTAATTGAGAACTTCATAGCACAGAGCACAGATGGTGATAATTACAGCTCTCTGGAGTCTCTTCTCTGCGAGGGCCGTCACATTTGTGCATGGGAGGCATTTGTTTTTGTTTATTTTTATTTGCTTATGGATCAGTCTCTCAGTAGTCACTCCCGTGTGTCATTTTTTTCCCCTTTTCTTCAGTCTCCTATTATAGACTGTTTATTTTCTGGTGTCTGGAAGGATTTTCTAATGCGATTAGTTGTCATCTGTGCTCCTGACGTGGCTGGCTGAAGTGACTCATACACCAACCACTATTAGGAAGGAGGTGCAGCCAAAACCGTCGCCACAATCTGTGAAACCAAATGTGTGCTGCACATCCCCAACGTATAACTGTTGGCTTTTTATCAGCGCACATGAGTCTGCTTTTGGCCGCTGTCATACCGCATGTTTATAATTTACTTCTACCATATAATATTTTATTTTTTTGCTGTTGCCAAGAATTCTGTGTTCAAACTCAAAGCGGTAGAGAGATTCACAGCTTGTAATACTAGACATATGTGACCTCTCTGAAAAAAGCTGTATATGTGCAACTGTGGTCCTCAAGTGGCGCTGAATAGAGAGAGGGGTTGCGAGGGTGGTAACTTTGATATCTGGGCCCTGTGAAACACAGTCAGTTCTCAGTGTTAATGGTCTTGGTTAATGGTTGCCACTTTGAGTTGTTTCCTGTACCTAACATGTGCAAAATGAATAGAAAGGTACATCCTTCCATCAAGCTTCTGGAAATTAATTTAATTTAATTAATTATTGTGTAATCCTGGATACAGGTAGACAGACAAGCCAAATATTCAGGCTCCAAGATGGAGGTAAAGTGACTTAAAGATAAAGACCAAGTATTTAGCATATCTTTTTATCTAAATCATCTTATAGAAATTCAAAGCCTAATAGCTGAGCTTCAGATCTGGCTTTACTACTAAAGAGGAATATTTCACCACCTACTTGACTTGCCTCGACTTGGCTTCTGAGTTAGGTGAATATGAATATTATCATAGATATTAAATTAGAAATATATGTTATTTTGCAGCTGGGCTGCAAGTGGACACTGAGAGGAAGTCTATAGTGGTTGCTGTAGGAAACAGCACCTACCTGGAGTGCCTACCTAAATCCCATCATGCCTCTGTGACTTGGCTGAAGGAGACAGGAGAAAACAGTGCTGAACTTCATCAGGTAGGCTATGCATTTTTTATACAGACAAAAACTACATAAAGAACAGGCTACCCTTATATACACATAAATGTGCGTACATTTACTACATTACACACATACATGCACTTACACACACACAAATGCACACACACCACACTCACCATAACATTCTGCATTAATTGTAGCATTAACTCACACTCTCTTTCCTGTTGTTTTGAAGGTGACATCTGGGGAGAAGCTGGTTGTGATTGATAGGGGGATCCTCATCCCGAGGGCGGAGTTTGTCCATGGGGGTGTGTACCACTGTCAGCTAGAAGAACATGGCTTCCGTTGGACAGCAGTCACCATTCACTTAAATGTGGTTGGTCCGGCTCCTTTGTCCGTCCCGGCCCCTGGCTCAGCCCAGTCCTGGTTCTTCGATGTGATGTCGCTGATTCATCCGAGCGACCTGAAGCAGCGCTGCCGCCAGCTTAACCATCGACGCCATGGCAACCGGGAGCGAGAGAGCCACCGTGGGCACAAGAGGGGTGACCGGCGCAGAGAGGGTGGGCGATCGGGAGGAGGAGGAGAAGGGAGGGGAAGGAAGAACAGGAGTAAGGCACCAACTTCTGCTCAGAGACTGCCTAGGAGCACATAGCCCTCACGCTGAAGTTTGTTTGTTTCTCTCACACTCTCTCTCAAACACACACATACACACACACACATACACAGATGCATATACACATGCACAGATGCATATACACACTGACATACTGTATGAATACAAGACACACAAACACACATGCCAGGTCCTCACAGACACACACACATACACACACACACACACACACACACACACACACACAAACACACACAAACACAGACACACACACACAGACACACCACACACAACACAAATATGCAGTGGCATACATTCAGTAAAGATATATAAGTGTATATCAGTACTCTGTATGCCCAGGAATACACACACCTTGCACATTATAAACACCAACGACACAAGCACAGGTACTTAAGCTGATGGACTGGAGTTGTGTTTCGACGAAGGATCGCTTTACCGCGCCAGGTTGCTAAGCAGTGGATTTTGAAGAACTGTAGGTGAAGGCTAAAAGATGTGGCCTCCGTGAGCGGGTTCAAGAGACTGGAGAAACAAAACATGCTCAAAGAGAGACCATGTCTGTCCCGTCTGAGAGCAGAGAGCGACATAGAAAACGTGAAGATTGTATTGTGAAGAGTGTCGGGGCGCATCCTAGGCTGACCCTGAAGAGACTGGGGGGTGTAAAATAAAAGCACAATATCTCGTCTTTGACCTGTTACACACACCAATGTATTATGCTGAAATGTATGTACTTTTCTTATTTAACTGTTTGTCTTTGTATTTATTTCTTTTTTGTTGTGATTATTCACAACTCTAAAAAGAAAACATAATGGCTTGTTGTTAGTGGAAATGTAGATTTTCAGATGTTAGAAATTACGTATTACACTTGTTTTTTTAATGTGATGGAAATGTGGCAAGGGCGTTTTGTTTTATATAAGCTTCAGCAGTGATTAGAAGAGTTGTTTGGCAAATGACAAACAAAATGGGTCAACCCACTCCAGGACTGTCTTTGTGACTCATAAGTACAGGATAAGTGGTCGATATTATTGGATCAAAGATAAACACCTGGATCAAATACAAACTGGGTAACTGGATGTGATGTGGGTGGGTTCAGTGCCGCCTGGTTTCATGGGATCATTGGCGTCAGCACTCTCTCTCCTCTGCTCAGCGATTCTGAGTTATTGAAGTGCTTATTGAAGCACCTTGTGAATAAAAAAGAAATCAAAATGGGATTTAGGAAAATCCAAATTTTGAGAGCAGAAGGAAAATGTTAGCTGCTTCTCTTCCTAATCACAAGATACAAGATAGGGAGTGTGTGTGTGCGCGCAAGTAAGTGCTTGTATGTATGCTTGTATGTATGCGTGTATGTGTGAGTGTGTAGATGGACGTGCCTGTGTCTACATCCTGCACAGAGGGCTGAACGCTGTAACTCAGACCACCCAATAATCTCTCGTTTGACACAGGATGGACTGTTTTATCTCTAGATGATCCCACATAATGTGTGCATGTCATAACTTTTACTGATGTAATTCTCTCCAAGATGGATCTCCAGCCCTCTCCCCACTCCATCACTCTGCCATACACTTTTAACATCTTTTATTTGCTGCAGTGACTCTGTGAACAAAATAAAGTGTTTTCAATTATTTTCTCCCCACTAAAGTGGGTGCCTCAGCGTCTGTTTCTGGCAGTGTTCCCTCGTCTTTTCAGAGTCTGCGGTGTGTGAAATGGAGAGTATGAACTTCCGCACCTCCCCTCTCATTCTCCCATCTCCCTCTTCTCTCTCTTCTGTCTTTCTTTCTCTCGCTCCATGTGTTTTTCCCTGAGAGACCTCATATTTATACATAAACAGATGAATAATAAGGAGTGCTTGGCAAAGGGGTGGGGGTGCACGGCAGGCGGCTGCCAAGGACGGCTCACTAATGAGGAAATGAGGAAACAAAAGACTTTCTATGTGGCTGACAGCCACTGGCGCTGAGGCTCCGGGACGCTGGTGCCTGGAGGACCTGACGCCGTGACATTGCCTTTAGGATGGTTAGAGGAGAAGGCGAGGAATCCTTTGATCTCCTAGATTGAAGCTGAGAACAGGGAGAGGCACCAAGGCCAGGTCTGTCACTGGGCACAGGCAGCTGCTCCCTATGGATGGATGGAAGTGTGTGTGTGTGTGAGAGAGAGAGAGAGAGAGGATGGAGAGGGACAAAAAGGGGGGTTCCATGGGCGTGTCTCAGTAGAAACTAAGCCAAGCTTTAAATCAAACAAGTTCTGAAATGATGTCAGAGTTTATTTGACTTTGAAGGGGTGATAGATCACAACTGGATCCAGAATTAAATCAATTTAACCCCTATCAGAGAAAAGTATTGTTGTTAAATGTACTGACAGATCCACTGTGGCCTAGGTTTAGTTCATTTTTTCATGCCAAGTGAACTGGTACAGGCCTGTTTGTTGCCCCCCTTGGCCCATAAATGGTATTGCAAGTCAAAGCCTTCATACATTTTGCAGTCTATTCTTACTATTACAATAGAAAAAAGGCAAGTTTACTGAAAGCTCCAGAAACCTAAACCCCAACAGAAGTTAAATTTCCCTTTATGCAGCCCTAAATGCTGATTCTCCAAAATCTATTATCATATAATAATAGACCTGGGATATGAACAGGAAAAATCAATTACATGCTGTATGCAAATATGCCTGCAAACAACACTTTAAATGTGTAAAGTTGTCAAACAACAACAACAACAGCAATAATAATAATAATAATAATAATAATAATAATAATAATAATAATAATAATAATAATAATTGCCTAAAAGAAGAGGAAGAGAAAAGAAGAAGACATACAACAATACTCAGGCTACATTCCAAAAATATTAAATCCTCTCTGATGCACAGTGTATAGTATATCCGGAACCATTTAACTTGCCATGGCCATACTACGAAAGTTAAGTCAGACGGACTCAGTTTCCTGCCAACCTTCATCTTTGGGAGGAACTATCAGAGGTAACGTCAGTTAAATGTTTGTTATTGTTGTTAATTAGCCTCTCTTAATATTGGCACATAGGAGCGTTGACTGTTTCTTTAAGTTATGATGTGGATAAAAGACAGTATTTGCATGTAATGATACTATACTATACAACTCTAACGAGGCCTGCCTTCTTCTCGCCCACAACACAACAGCTAACTTTAGCTGTGATTGCTAGCATACGTAGCACACATTTTCTCCGTAGGTGGGCGAGTCCTTCTGTTTTGAATGATGAAAACAGATCAGCAGATGAAATCTTTCGTTTATGTTTCCTCATGACAACGGGAGCTCGTTTGTCAATAGCTTATTAACGTAGGTAGCTAATTATTTGTATGATAAATTGGCTAACATAGCTATGATAACTCTAGCTAGCTACACTGACGGGTACGTCAGCTAACGTTTTACTGATAGCCAGTTACCGTTAGAGAACTGATGTTAGCTGTCGATAGCTGTCAGAACGTTACGAAAGTTTCGGTTCCTAAAGATTAAATAGTCTTGAGTCTTATGAGTAGTTACAGTAACTTGACTGTGTGCATTTCATTAGTAATTTTTGCGGCCATGTTATTAGCCATAAACCGATGCTTTTGACCCAAAAGCTATGTCAGCAAAGTTAGTTGGTAAACGTTAATTTGTAAACAGTGATCGGTAGCATTCCAGGCGGTGCAGGACATAGCCTTGTGAGACACAGGATAAAGCCTGCAAACAAGGAATGCGGGCATGGACGAATTTGTTCTACCTGTCAGACAAACATAACGTTACTGCGTCTACGTTCATCTCTGTCTAGGACAAGTTTTGTGTGTCCTCATATGACCTATGAGCTATCTAAGCTTGTCATCAATCCTCATGCCTTCTGTGTCTGTGAAGTAGCTATTTTTTATCGAACACTGGAAATGTTCTGTTTTCAAAGCAGACCATGACAGCCTTGTTATTGTTGATGTTGATCTTTGAGGTTATCAAAGATAGTGAAGAATTCTCATATTCTCAGCAGGAGGAGGGATGAGCCATTCCCCTGTGATTGGCCAAGATGTCTCAGAGGCAACCAACGGGGTGGACTCTCCAATCTCCCCTGAGATTTCTGACAGGCCAACACCACACCCTCTAAAGTGTGACAGCAGGACGTTACAAGATGATGATTTTCTGCGTGAGGGGACACAGACTGCAACAGAGACTCGTGCGGACTCACACCACATATCGAATAACTTAACACCACATCCAAATTCAGACTTGTCATGCACCGAAGTCTCTCAAGCACACTCCACGTCCCTTACAGACACACACCCAAATGCACTGAACACATATGCAGAATCTCCCCCCAAATGTAGAACCCATGCAAGCGAAGAGGACCTCAGTGATTCGGTGTTCTCACATACAGATGGCATGAATCTCACAGACCCATCAACCAAAGGCAGACCCCACACAGAAGCGCACAGCACAGACAGACTAGAGCACGACAGCACACACACAAACAGTGGAGCTCTTTTCGAAGATGGAGTGAGAGAGGAGGAAGTGAACAACAGAAGAAAGAGAACTGACAGTGAACAGGGAGAAGAGGAGAAAGCAAAGGTAAATATACAGTTTTCACTTGACACTGTGTCTACCTCCAGCCTACCTGACAAAAGCAACTTTGAAATATGGTACAGCAATGAGGTGTCAGTGATTTTGGTGCATATCAAAGTGTTTGGAGTTAAGGTATTTAATGTCAGTTCTTATGGTCTCACAGCTGTCATAAGAGTCAGTGTACTGTAGCCACCAACTGAATGTTCTATGTAGACCTGCTAAAACAAAGGAAGGACTTCATTTTGATAGACATCCCAAGCTCATTATCAAGAGTGGTTGCCCAGGTCATGCAGAAGTATAAGGCTAACATTGGTTACAGCAATGTTCCTAGACCATACTGCTATGAATTGTTTGTGTTCATTAAGTTTATTTAGTTAAAATACTGTAAACATTGAGACATTGTTTTGTTCTGGTGCAGCCTACAGAACCATCGTCATCATCATCACAGAACCCTCCTGGTCTTCTCAGCACATCGGCACCTCCTGCAATCGGTGGGGTCGCCGCCTCCCACCAAGGCCCCGCCACGGATGTTGACTCCGATGACGCGTCTCTACCCACGCACGTGATGGCGGAAGTGCGTGTACGTGGCATGCCTGACCGTGTGGTGCGTGGCATGCAAGACAGCAAGAGCCTGGACGAGCTGAGTGGGGCGTGTGGCGGAGGAGGGCCGCGAGGGGGTGCCCGGTGGGGCCAGGCGGAGGGTGGGCGAAGGGCCACCATCTCCAGCTCCCTGGAGCTTGATGGCACCGTGAGCCACGAGGGAGACCTCACCAACTTTATCTGCACAAACCTGGAGCAGAAGATCAAGATGAGCTCACGGCCAAGTCTGGACTGTGACTGTAAGAAAGAGTTAGAGAGAAACAGCGAGTGTGTGGATGTGGGTGTGCACGTGTTTCTGTGAGTGTGTGCGCCTATGTGTGTCTGTACGTGTTTGTGAGGGTTTTATTGATTAATTCTTTAATTAACCAAGTGAGATTAAAATGTCTTTGCCAAGAGAGCCCTGGTGTGTATGTGTGTGTGTGTGTGTTTGTGTGTGTGTGTGTGTTTGTTTGTTTGTTTGTTTGTGCATGTGTGTTTGCATGTATTGGGAATATTGGGCATATTGGGAATGTGGTTGCATTAGGGTTGTGGCAAAGGTCAGGTTCATTTTTATTACATAAAAATTTATTTGGATTGAGGATTTTAATAGACCACTTGGACTTGTACTCTCTTGGCCTGTTTAGCATGTTAAGAATCCACCTGTTCAGACTGTTTACTTTGTCAGTCAGTTAATCCTGGCTGCATGTCGTGTCTCCTTCTGTCTTCTGATCCTCTCCTGTTCCTTCTCTGTTTGTTTAGCGGACTCTAGCTCTGGGTCAGTCCGCGGGCGGGGGTCCCTGCGGCGGCCGGCAGACATCCCCCCGATTGACCCGTCCGTCCTGTTGGACCTGCAGAGACACACGCAGGATGTGGCGCAGAGTGTAGAGCTCATGATGCGTAGCCTCAACGGAACCATCCAGAATGTAAGTTTAGTGGCAAAGTCCTCATGCGGTAGATGGCCATAAAGCCACCAATGCCTCAGCATGGTTTAGGTTTTGTTAGTTTTTTTATTCCAATTGTAAGGTGAAAGTTATTTCCCCTTGCTTATTGTACCAACACATATAACTGGTTTGGGTCTTTTTATCAAACTGCACAAACCATGTAGCCATTTTTTTAAGCTTTGTTGTCATGAAGTAAAATCTCATTTCTTTTCATTTTTACATTCTCTATTATTGTCATTCAGACTTAGCCTGACAAGCCAGACAAAATGTATTGTCTGGGCATGACTGATAGACTGATCTCAATAGGGGTTGGAATCAGCAGTTGTCAAATTGACTCTGCAAGCAATAGGACAACACTACAACCAATCAGAGCAACATCAGCAAAAGGTCAAATGTGGCATTCTTTGAAACGCATAACTGGCCAAGTGAGCTGAGCCAAATGACCATCACAGCCCTTTCATCATTGTGCTAGGCCCACCCAATGACTCTCTACAAGAGAGTTTAGTCTCTAGCGTTGTGATTAATAAATAATAATAATAATCTATACTCTTTTGATCCTATGAGGGAAATTTAGTATCTGCATTTAACTCAATCGTGAATCAGTGAAATACACACAACACACAGTGAACACACAGCGAGATGCAGCACACACTAACCTGGAGCAGTTAGCGCCCAGGGAGCAGCCTTGATCAATAGCACTTTAGCCGTGGTCCACAGTTCGGGGATCAAACCGGCAACCTTTTGGTTGGTCCCGAAGCCCTAACCAGTAGGCTAACCATGACAGCCCCCAGTAGGCCATGGTAGTGATTGGTCCTACCAAGCCTTGGTAGGTTAGACGTACCTGCTGAGTAAAACAATTTGCTGCTGCTGGGGTACGTCCAGATTTCTTGACTAAATTAACCTAAGAATCTTTTTTTGATTCTTTGTGTGTTTGTGTGTGTGTGTGTGTGTGTGTGTGTGTGTGTGTGTGACCTGCAGATGACTGCCTTGAGTGTTGGCTACATCCAGACGTACAGAGACTCTGTGGATAGTCTCGGAGAGTCTGTGGATATGAGCATAAAGGTATTGCGGGAAAAGAAGATATAATTTCTGGTGTCTATATAATATGTCATATTTGCATTGAATGCCTTTGCATCCAGTTTATTTCTGTATGTGTGTGTGCACTTATCCAGGGAATGTACACGTTGATGGCACGTTGTGAGGAGCTGGACCGCTCCATGCAGCCCATTCACATACTGGCATCTCAGATCCGAGACATCAAGCGCACTCTAGATGCCCTGGAGGCCCTCTGCAAGTAACCCCCAGTGGGTTCAGATGTACTGCTGCTGCTCTTGCTGCTGAAAGTAACCACAAGCACCCCTCCCATACCCCTCAAGAACACCACCGCCACAACCCCCAGAGATGTGCTGCAAGTAACCATGCCTCAAGGCTGGCGCCGTGCCATTATGCCTTGCCCCCCACCTCTCGTTCCCATCCATTTGCCCTGCAGACGCTCTGTAATGGAATCGTGTGTACAGACTCTTTGCTGATAACCATGTTACCAAATCTTGCGCTACTGATCAAGCCTCACAGAGATGCTCTGCAAGTGCCAATTCCATATTCAGACTAGCTCCACCCCTCCTCCTCTTGACCTGGACCCTGGGAGTTCAAGAGAGAAGATGTACGCTCTCTCTTTCTCCTTCGCTCTCTCTATCTCTATCTCCCACCCCATCTTTCTCTGACTTCATAAAGAGGAGGTGAAAGCCACCATACCGTCCAGCACAGTACCTGCTTTTGTTGGTTGGTATGTCTCTGCATTGAAAGCTTCAGGTGATGTGTGCTCAAGTGTGTGACATGTAGGATGGATGGACGACTGGGATATTTTTGTTGTGATTGATTTAACTGTGGAATTAGATAAGACTGGAGCAGGAATATAATACACTGGGATGCACAAGCAACCCTGGTATCTCCTGGAAATGAGTCAGGTACGCCGTTAATAAGTGTGACGATATAAATTACAGAATTATGCCACAATGCATCCTTTTTTAAGTTACTATCTATTTATGTTAAATACCCCCTCCCACCACACACCCACTGGAGAAATGGTGGATTTTATTTTGTTTTCAATACTATTATGAAAAGTGTGTGTGTGTGTGTGTGTGTGTGTGTGTGTGTGTGTGTGTGTGTGTGTGTGTGTGTGTGTGTGTGTGTGTGTGTGTGTGTGTGTGTGGCGAGGAGGTACAATTGGTAGCATGTTCCCTGACTAGCCATGCCAGTGTTTGGAGTCACTGCATGGATCCTCTCTCCCCTGTAGCCACTGTTAGTAGTGGCAGTGGACTTGAATGGGGGATTGTGGGTAATGGAGTTTTTAGAGGGGCACTTTTTTGATGGGTTTCAGGAGGAGGGCTGTGCTCTTTGCTCTGCTCTTGTTGTCTGTCGCTCGATCCAATCAGAAGTAACCTTTGTACATATTGTGTCAGTGTTACTAAAACAATGATTTAGCCAATGTCGTGTGTATATTTAAAAAAGAGGATATAACAATAAATTTACAAGAATGATGCTGAAGTGCATTTTGTGACTCTGCTACCCTTATGCTTGGTCTTGGATTTGTATGTGTACACAAGCTTGTGCTTAGACCTGTGTTTGGAGATGTATTTATTAGGGCAATCTTTTGAAACAGAGAGGCATAATAGTGAATGTCTGTTGAAAGAAGAACTGAAATCTACAGGTGAAAAGTGCAATCGCTGCAAAAAGGAAACCGAATTTGGGAAGCCTATATTAGGAAGCTTCACGTTGTTTCACAATGTTTTTTTCTCACATAACTAGCCAAACACCACCTGGTGTAGACTCATGCACTGTGATGAGCCATTTGATGGATAATGAGACTGATCAAGGTGTCGAGACAGTCTGTCTGGTGTGGGAGTAGCAGTCTGGCATGAGGCTGTTATTGTCTGTAATTAGGCTACTGTCTTTGTGAATATGCCCGTAATCACAAAACAGCCACCTGTATAGTGAGCACTATTGGGTAGCTATATAAACAACAGATAGCATGAATGTTACTAAAGGCCTAATCAACTCTGAAAAAGTTTGCTGTTTGCTACTCAACTCCAGCTGCTATACAAACAAACAAAAGCATCAACAACAGCAACAAAAAAATTACGGCGTCAGATCACTCAGATTTATTGTAAACTTGGGATGCTTTCTGTTTACAGCAGCGCAGGGGAAGACAGCCAAGAGATAAGGGACCGACTCGGCATGCACACATGAGATTAGATTGGATAATAAACAAACAGACGTCTGTGAGAAGGAAACATGGGGATCTTGCGACTGGCTCTGTTACATTCTGAGGCTGATCGGGCCGATAGAGCTATCACCGGCACATCTGCCCACAGTCGCATTGAGTTCCACTGGCTCTCTGCTGCTGTGGGTGCATACGTGTGCGGGGATGTTTGAATATGTGACCTTTACCCATATGTTTGTACTTCCATGTTTGTTTGTTTATTTTTTTGTGTGTGAGTGCGCATGTTGTTGACCTCTGTACATGCGTATTTGTGTATGCCAGGATAAAGGATATGCAGACTGCATTGAAAAATCTTTCATTTGCCTTTTTTCACATTTAACTATATAGTCCCTTGCCAGAATCCTTTAAAGGGGACATAGAATAGATTAATGATATGTTGCACCTTGTTCTCTGATGTTAAAATGGAATAAAATTAAATTTCATTTAGCAACAATTAGCTCAAGTGCAATTGTACAAGCCCAATTAAATCTTTATATTTAGGCTGGGTATTGAAATGGTCCTTTTGGCTAAATGGTGCCCTCTTTAGCAACCACAATTGAACTACAATTGCTTTGTTTTGTGCTATTTGGCATCACATGTAGGCTTTGTTCTAATTTGCCCATGTTTTAGTTGCTATTTCTAAGTTAAAGATTTTTATATAAATGAGGGCACAACTATGCCTCATGTTCATGATGGTTCTTTGGGCAGGCACAAACTCTTAATTCATCAAAGCCAAGGCAACAACAATTTTCCATTCTATGCCTCTTTTAAATGAATCATGCTGCACTCAGTACCTAATATGATAAAGGAAAAGCAGAATTTTAGAATTTTTACAGATTTATTTTAAAGTATTATTTGAAAAATCTCTTGGACACAGTAATTCCCTCTGAAAGGGCCCAGCAGCTTTCAGTTGTCTCATGAAGGACAAGGTCCTTTTTAATAAACTGCATGTGTTACAAGACGGGAGAGATAGGATGTGATCATTATTTGTGTGTGTGTGTGTGTGTGTATTGAATTGGGACTATGTTGTGCATATGAGAGATATGATGTACGGTAGATTTAGAAGTAGGTTTACTCTCTGTGTCATGTCTGTGGTCATATGAGATGTAAATGTTGCTTGTCTGTAGACCTAAAGGAGTATTCCAAATAAGCAAGACATAACTTGTCACAGGAGTCAGTCATGCTAAGGACAGATGATACTTGATCTTCCATCATGGGGATATACTGTAGTCTTATGGAGAGCAGGTTACCTCTAAACCTGCTTAAAGCAGGAAATATGAAAATGAGTGGATAAAGATTTACACTGAGCGGTTCTGATAAAGGAGAAGGACAGAGACGGCAGATGGCAAAGTCTTATTGTGAGCAGCCGTGGGGGAGACAGTCTCACGGGACAGCCTTCAATGTCCCATTATGCCATAACTCAGAAGGGAATACAAAAGAAAGACACAATCTTTTCTCCAAGGAACTCTTTGGAGCTTTTTGAAAAGTCAAACACAACTGAAGGAACTTGTTTTGTTTTGTTTGACTGAAAAGGCCCACTCTCTTGCCACACCACACAATGTGGCGTTGGTATCATGAGAGCATTTTTGTCTGTCTGCCATGTGCCAGGATTCGTACACGTGGAGCACGCTGATAACGTTAATGCTAAAGTGAGCGGCTGTCTGCGGGGACAGGCTCTCTGGTGTGAACGCAGCAGGTTTTCTGGTTTAATCAGTCCTGTTACAGGAGTAAAGCTCTTTGGGGACTCAGCACTGTTGCAACTGCTGGATTAGAGTACAAAATTTCAAGCGCCCAGCGGATGTAAATCTGCTTTTCATTAAAACATATTATTTTTCTTCCTGTGATACAAAGGCATGAGTCATTAAATGTTTAAATGTGGCTTTCGTTTCAGAGTTGCTGCTGCTGCTTTTTGTTGTTGTCTGAATCCAGGCAGGCAGCAGATATTAATTAAATGGAGTCACACAGGCCAAGGTTGTCACAGTAACCCTTTTGACCTACAGTATAGCTCAGTAGGTTAAAAGGAGGCCACTCGCCATAAGCAGAAAGACCAGGTGAGCCATGGGCTGGCAGGTAGAGATGCCTCTGTCCTTGGGCACCTGTCCAACTGTTACCCCTGTGCCCTCGCTTTGCCCCTGCCCTTCTCCCTGTCCTGACAGTGCGGGGGACTTGATTGAAGGGGGTGCGTTGGGGCCCCGGGTGTCCGTGCCCCCAGACTCCTGGTCTGCCGCAGCACCTTCCAGGGCCTCATAGAATTGGCAGCGGAAGTCCCGCCGCCATGTGTCCAGGAAGACAGGGTCGAGCTCACCGGCGGCCCGGACACCATCAGCACCCTCGGGCAGCAGGCGGAAGTTGGCAGAGGGCAGGTGGAGATAGACAGGGTCCTCCTGGTTCTTGCGCACGCAGCGCCCGCGACCCTGGCATAGGGACACACCGCACAGACGTGCTGCCGTGGTGACGTTGACCACATATGGGCCCAATGTTTCCCGAATGAAAGAGGCCATTTCAGAACAGGACTTCTGCAAATGAGACACAGAGGAACACATTCTGCTTTAAACAGAATTGACATAAATTCATACATTTTACTATATTTATCCATCTTTAATTAGGACATAGTGAAATGTGATAGTTGTACACAGGCATCCACATTGATGCTAAAGTCAAGAAACTAGTCTGAGGAGGAGCAACCAGCCCCATATACAATACATCAGTTTCTTCCAGAGGTCCATATGCATGTGATATCATATGGGCTATATAAGTGTATAGATTTTATAAATTTTATAATTTTTTTCTGAGAGAGGGTATGTATCCCACACACACTGTACCTGAGTCTTTGCTATGAAGGATCTCTCCCACATGATTACTCCAGCTGCTCCCATGGCGGCACTCTCTCCCACCGAGTTCACCAGGTCAGCCTGAGGGACACAGGGAAGACACAGAAACCATGCTTATATTGTTAACCTCATGCAAGAGTGTGGGGGAGATAGTGAATACAAATCATACTCTTCTATTATGCACTCATGTCTCATCACGATTAGCATTTAATGTCTTCAAACAGTGCCATTACAAATACTGCACACACAGTACTGCACATACAAGTGGCTGCACACAGGTCATGGTAGAGGAAATCTATAAATATGACATTTGCAATTTGGTCTTGCTTTTGTCATTTAGGTTCAACAGCCAATTTAATTCAAACTCTCTCTTCCAAGCTCCAGAAGCCTCATGTTGATTGTTTGGGATTGTTTATGTACCATTTTATTTATTTTGACAAAAACCTATGGAATTAGAATCACAGACTGCAATTTAACTGGATTCCTGACCCAGGACAGCTTAGGAAGGTGCCTGAATGGCATGAAAGGAAGGCAAGAGACAGAGATAGAAGGCACTCGGCCACACATATTGCTTACCTCAGACAGATAGGCACTGGTAGATGCATAGACTGTTCTGACCAGTGGGAATACAGGAAGGTCGTAGGCAGTGCCCGCCATAGCCGCCACTCTTAAAGCCTCTCGGATCTGATTGGACGAGTAGAGCCATGGCCCCTTGGACCCAGGTGGAAACTTGTCCATTGTCAGTGTTGGGTAGATGGCTGTGCTTCGTTTCCACAGCCACATGAGTTCGTCATTGAGGGCCATCTCTGCGGCGGGGCAGCGGCCCGTGTAATTGGACATTAGCTGGAGGGGGCCGGAGTTGTAGCAGTCCGGGAATGGGGCCACACCCCAGAGGCTCTGGGGTCGCAGACGCCTCACCTCCCTCAGGGTCTCCATCAGGATGGCCTGAGCAGCTGCCTCAAAGTCCACCTGGCAAGAAACGACATCAACATTGATAGGTTGGTTTTTTGGCATTACACACATACACACAACTCTCACATCATGTCACTACTGCCAGTCTAGGTGGTAAAATTTGCTTTAGGAAAGAAAGACAATAATCCCCTCTCACCTGTGCCCACTTCTCCACCTCTTCTGGAGTCCAGTCAGGAAAAAAACCCCTGAGCAGAACCCGCGACCCCTCCTGGTACTTTGCCTGCTTGCCCCTGTTCCTGCTCCACTGGGGCGACCACTCCTTCCACCTCAGCACCCCCAGCCCAGGAGCCCCAGCCTGGGGCAGGGCAGCCAGGAGGTCTCCCTCTACCCTCTGGAGGTGAGTGTTCAGGCTGGTGTGCTGTGGAAGGCCTCCATTGATGGGTTGGTCCAGGGCAGTGAAGAATGGGTACAGACCCAGGGTGTCCTCGTAGAAAACAGCCACACGGCCCTGCCACTCCATGCCAAAGGCTGAGGGGTCGGGGCGCCCTGGGCAGCCCCTATCAGGGACCCCCCAGAACACCAGGAAGGGCTGGCCAGGAAGGATGGGGGAGCGTGCTGGGCCGGCAAGAGCAGGAGACAGCAGGAGAGACATGCAGGGGAGGAGAAGAGAGGCACAAAGTGTGGTCCAGCCAATGTGGAGCCCCCTCCACGCCATTGTCCTACTGCTCTCTACTGCCAGGGTGGTGGACCATCCTGCCTCTGACACACACACACACAGATGCACATCAGCTCACACCATCCCACACCAGATATGCCTCAAAGCCATATGACCGTACACCGACTTACATGACACACTGTGGCAACAGTTTGGAAGGGGAACAGATCAGCAGTCTAGTTTTAGTGTGCCTGATTAAATATTATCAATTTGTCTCCAAATCAATTTTTTAATGGAGGAAGGCCTACTTAGAGGGTAGTTACCATGGGTTACCACTGTCTATCATAGTTATTCTTGTTTGCATTTCAACTAGTCCAAGAAACTGATCATGGGTTGAGCAAACCTCTTCCAAAAAGAGCCCACAACCGTTATGAAGTCTATGTATTTATTGGTACCTTGAAGACTCAAATACCCAAAGTCTTCTTTCAAAACTGGTCGTAGAATAACCCCTACCCGTCAATGTGAAGACTGTGTCGCAAATTCCCGAAATTCTGTACGAAATTATGAGTAGGCTGGTCAAACTACTCACGATTACCTCTGTTGTGTCTTTAACAAATGCACCAGGAAACGGCTAAAATGGAGACGCTTCATGGTAAGTTAATTATTTGATGGCTAATTGGATTTATTAGTGCTGCCTACGCTCAATGGTAAGAAGCGCTTTGGAATGGAGAACACTAATGCGTCTCCTGTCTGATTGTACGGAGCTGACGGGAACTGCAGACACAATAACCCTTTTCAGATTTTCTCGGGAAGACCTTTACTAATCCCACGTTTCCCTGAGGTGCATCAATCCCGGTGGAGGTGTTTGTGTTGATAGAAAGTTTGACAAGAATGAGCATAACTGCAATGAGCCAACGCCTCCAAACGACGGAATCACGATGAGAGTTTCGGAGTGCTGCGCTGTCTGTGGGGATGAGTTCGGGGAGTGTTGATGACGCAAAATAGATAATAATCCAGAGAGGATTTAGGAGGTTACTGTAAAATCTTTGAATGCAGTTTCCCATGAGATAATGTCATTTTGTGATGGGGAAAACAGCAAAACAATTTTTGCCGCTTTTGGACTTTAAAATCAGCCGTTTACTTACGCTTGCCTAAACTGACATCTGATACAACATTCCCTTAAGAACATCCATGTTTTAAAGACATTTGATGGATGTGGTAGTTAAGCATCAGAGAGTCGTTACGCTATTCCCATAATACCCAGGTCTTTGTCTTTCGTTTAACAAAGCCTATACATTAATTGATATTGTACAGTAATTATCATTATTAATGGGCTTGCTGGAGACAATAGTGATCAAAAGTGATCAAAGCAGACTTATCTGACACCCTAATGTTCGGATGTAGGAAGGCTATATTGGCATACCTTCAATGAATAGAAACGATTCATGTAGCTCTGTTGATGACGACTGTACCAAGACTGAGTTGAGTCTCCAGGGAGCACATACTATAATGATGCATTTGTCTGTTTACTTCTCAGTGTATAAAAATATACACAAATGAAAGCAAAACATCCTAGTTGGAGTGCCTTTCTCATATATTGCATATCCACAGACATTAATACTAAGTTGCAGAGAAGTTAAATTCAACTTAAGGATGTAAGATCAAAATCCCTAAGTACAGAAATGTGAAAATGTAGACTGAGAACTAGAGAGAGACCTCTGTTTAAAAATAAAACAACAACAAAAACAACAACAACAACAAAAAACACAGCTACTGCAATGTAACCACCATAGGACAAGAATAAGTGTGCCAGGTGGATGAGTGGGGTTGTGGGGGGTTTATATAGCAGCATGGGTCAGGGGCATCTCCCTTTGCTCGTCTACTCACGTACACATCAGTAGGTCGGCCAGGCACAAGCTGGGCATCCAAGAAGCAGGACTTCGAGGAAACAGAAAGCACAGGCACACACACCCTCAAATAATCACATACAGCTGCACCCCGAGAGCACCTGAAAAATGCGAAAAGGCCCAAGACAAAGGCAAGCGAGCAGCACCCTTTCCCTGACCCCCTGTTAGTCCTCTTGTCAGGATGAACACTGGACCACCAGAGAGGGTTGACTGTGCTAAGCAATGATAGGATAGGAAAGGGTGAGAGAGATAGAGAGCGAGAGGTGAGGAGAGCCAGTAAAGCTACCTCACCTTCCCCGGGGTAATCTCGCCATAAGCAGGGTCAGTGCAGAGCACTGTGCTCACATGACCAGCGTAGCAGTAATCCCCATAATCCTGTGCTGCGCCCATACACCTGCCAGGGACACATCATGCCCCCTGCTTCCTCCATCCCTCTCCTACTAAGACCCCCCTTCCAACCCCTCTGTCAATCACTTACATTGGCATTCACAAGTCACCTGTGTGAGAGTGACATTTCCTCACTCACGTTGCTCACTATAGTCTATCAGGAGGATTTAGGCTTTCTAACTCTTGCCATCTCTGTCTCTGTTTGCCATTGTTGCTCTGGGGTGTCACACTTTTTAACCTCTGTATTTTGTGATACAGCAGTTTTTTGCCTTATACTTCTGTTCAACTTTTATCACAGCCCTTAGTCTGCATCCCTAGAGATTTCCCCTACGTTGCTCATTCTTCTTCACACGTCTTGCAGGTTTTTCAGGTCTTACTTTAACCTTGCCCTAGTTTTCATTTTGTGTTTTTCTTCTTTTCTTAAAATCATTCCACAGTCTGAACTGTAATTCAGATATATACATTATATAAAGAAAGAAAGAACTGTAATTGTAATTACAGATATTTAATATATACCAAAGAATAATTCTGTGATTTAGTAAGGAATTGAATTCATTTCATCTTCTATTTATCTGTTTTTCTCCTAAAAGTTTGATTCTAAAGTGTGTGTCTGTTTCTTTTGGTGTGTGTTCTGCCAAGGCTTTGCCATATGATGCACACATGTCGGTGACCTTTTTGGCACTTGCGTATCCTATTCCTGTATGCATGGCCTTATATGTAAGGCAAACCTCATCACATGACCCAGATAACTTTTGTAAGTGCCTTAAATCCTTGTTTAATGCACTTTGTAACACTCCTTTTAAATAAAAGCAAGCAGGCAGCCAATGCATTTATAATGGTAGACTAGATTAAAATGGAAGTGCAGGGGTTTTAGTACAGTTTTAGTGGGTTAGTGTGTTTGACTGTAATGGGAATGACCTAAAGAGTTTTGTGTCAAAGGTAACACTTTTAATCTCAGTTGATCTCTGATGGCAATGGTTTCAATCCATCAGTGGTCACAAGGGTTTCGATGCAGGCGTTTGATATCTTTTGACTGTATGTGTATCTGTGTGTGTGCGTGTACCATCTGCACACATGTGAAAAGTGAATTCTATTAAATGCATATTATTTTATTTTTAGTGTTTTAGTTTTATTCTTTAATGTATACACTTATGGGCATTTGTATCTGTGGGTTTGTACTGTACATTAGGTCTTTAAGTGATTTTTAAGTGTTTTGTCCCCATCATCATTGCACATATGTGTATGTGCGTATTTGTATGGCACCAGCACCTCTCTGTCAGTGTGGTTTAAACGTGTATGTTTGGTCACGTTTCAACGTCTCTGTACATGAGTGTGTGTGAGTATGTTTGTGTACTATAGTGTGTTTGTGTGTGTGTGTGTTTATGTGTGTGTGCGTAGCTTGTTTGGTGGTGCAGACGGAGCAAAGATTATCTGGGTGAGGTATCTGAGGTGATACCTGTGCTCCGGGCTCTGGTCTCCTTGGAAACGGCTCAGATGAGTGTCCCAGACGGAGGATGAGGGTTGAGGTGGATGTGTGTATGTGTGTTGTGTGTGTGTATGTTTAGTGGGAATCAATAACAAGGTCAGAGACGTGCATGTGGCAGACACGCTCAGTTGGGACAGACACGTAGCGCTCCACGGTGGACTGGATGATAAAGTTGCATAACTTATGTTTCATTTGACAGATGAATTGCGTTTGAGTGATAATCCTGCCGTTTTTTGTTTTTTTACTGTAATGCTCGATTGGTAGGAACAGTTGCTGAAATCCTCTCAGCCTGTCAAACGCCTCAGTGGCTGTGCGAATCCACGAGTCAGATCACGTGGCCTGTCAGTACCATTGGGGTATAGATGCAGCAAAATGTCATGACCTTATGGGTACTTGCAGATTAGACTTGTTTATGCGCATATGTCTGTGGTCTGAGTGTGTAGGTGTATTGGTGCGTGTGTGGGTGTGTATTCATAGGACTAAATGTGAGTGTGTGTGTGCGCGCATGTGCATGTGTGCTTGCTCGCTCAAAACCTCTTTGTATGTTTCAGTGTGTGTACCTATGTGTGTGTGTGTGTGTGTGGGGGGGGGGGTATATATGCATTGTGTGTGTGTGTATGTATGTGTGTTCACATATATACACATACATATGTGTGTGTGTATGTCAGCACCTGTTTGTGTTCATATCAGTTCATACTAGTGTGTGTGTGTGTGTGTGTGTTTGAATGTGTATTAATGTATTTGTGTCTATGCAGATCAGGAAGAGAAGCAGATTTGATACATTAGGAACCTAAAGGTCAATTAGGGCCTTTAAAACATATTCTCCTAGAATGGGTCTCAAATGATGGGACAAATGACCTTTGAGAGAATGTATGCATAGGTGTGTATTGAATGTGCATAGGTGTGTATTGAATGTCTGTGTGGGTGACTGAGTGTGTGTGTGTATGAGTGAGAGAGAGAGCACATTTGTGGGCCTTTGACCTCAAGGAAGGGCCAGAAGTTGTCATTTTTTCCACACATGCAACAGCAAATGCTGAAAGCAGAAGCTGGCTAGACAAGGTCGCTGTCAGTGATGCTGCCCTTCTGATGAGTCCATGACTGCCACCAAGAGGAAAGTAGCAGTGTTAAGGCACTCCTGGTTTGGGCGGTGACAGCAGGTCTCATGTGTGGTGACGCCCCCTTGTGGTGATGCTGCGAGCTACACACATGTTACAGAGTGTCGCATGGAATTGACTGAGATAATCCTGGTCAGACAGTGCAAATATTCTCAACATGCATGCATGTAAACTTACACACATGCACACACACACACACACAGAAACAGAGAGCCTCTTCAATATTGTTGTTGATGATGATGATGATGATGTTGATTATAACATGAACGTATTAGTTGTAAAATTCATAATTTGAATCATTTAAATATATAAAATGTTTTGGATAGAAAAAAGAAACTGAAATTTCAACTTGCCCTTGCGGTTCACCTTTTTTTACCGTTAAGTACTCCTCAGACACTTTTATTCCAAACACATTAAGTGAACTGCTGACCGCTAATTTATTACTGCCACCTTCTCTGCATGGTGAGTGTTTGTAATGGGTGTCTGATATTTGGATGGGGTTTGGTCCTGTTTGTCTTTATGACCGTCAGGTCAGTGTTGATGGGATATGGGCAACTGCACCTGACATCTTCAAGTTAGATAAGCAAATATTTGCCTGGTTATGAAACAAGTAATAGCTGTCTGGTGTGTAACTGTGAATTGTGTGTGTGTGTGTGTGTGTGTGTGTGTGTGTATGAGAAGAGATAGATTGTGTTGTGTGTGTGGTGGTTTTTCTGAAGTTTTGTGTATTTACATTTAACTATATTCAATCTGTCAAACCAATTGTATTCAGTATAAACTGATTTTGAATTGTACAGTATATGCAGATGCTGCCTGATTAGCTTTTGAAATGAAATGAAATGTGTCTGTGTGTGCTAGCTCAAGTTTCTAGCTTGTGTACATGTGTGATTGTGTAGTAACTGTGTAAGTATTTAGAAGCTGTGAAATAATGAATTAATGTTAGTGCTGCATATTAATTTTCCATAAAGATAGTTGCTATTTATAGCCATGAGTTCTGCCAGTTTGGCACGAATTCTGCATTTTTGGCACACAGTGTTCAATGAAGCTGTTCCAGGTGTGTGTTTGAGTGTGTGTGTACGTGTGCTCGTGTGTGTGTGTGTGTCTGTCTGTGTATGAAAACCCTGTATTTCTGTGTATAATTCCCATAACACATAAACATATTGGTTGAGTCTCAGCAGTGTGTGTGTTGGGATTGAAGATAATTGCCACAGTGTATCCACTACTTCAGTTGTAGCTAGTGTGTGTGTGTGTGTGTGTTAGCTGTGTGTGGCTTTCAGTCATAATATTGTTTAGTGTACTGACTGACAGCATCTGAAAGCCGCTCACACATTGCAGACAGCAGGAGATGAGGGGCATGGTAGGGTGAGGGGGCAAGGCAGATTTCTCCACCCCTCAGAGGCGCACAGATATGGGCCACTGCTCCTGTGAGAGTCCCCTGAGCTGTGGTGACTGCGTATGTAGCAATCTCCTTGAAACAAAGTCATCCATAAACCCACTGACCAGAGATTCTCCTTCCTGTCAAGCAGCATAAACATTCCCCACGGAAGCCAAAACTGTTTATTTACACACCCCCTCCCCCAACATCCACAGAGACAATAGTGCCAACTATTCAAAGAGGCCCCCACTGCAAAAAGAGCACCTTGCATCAGTAATGCTGTTTCAGGCCAAGCCTGTAATATCCGTTAATACCCCCAACCCCCTCTGTTAACACACACACACACACACACACTCACACTCAGAAGGACAAGCCACCTGAAGAGATGTGTGTTGCGTGTGTGCGTGTGTATGTGCGTGTGGGACCACATTGTCGGGAGGTGGGGAAGAACACTCACTTTTTTTATAGAGAGGTGGTGGAGTTCATGGCGAGGCAATTGATTGGCTGATGGACAGGCAGACAGAGAGCCGCATGACAATGGAGGCATTTGAACGTGGGCAGCGCAACCGGAAAAGCCTCCACAAAGCTCTGCGGAGACAGAGTGACGGGGGACAATGGCGTCTGGACACAGAGGGAGAGGAGAAGGAGGAGGGGGGGGAGGGATGAGGGGATGGGGGGGGGGTGATGGCTTTGATCTGTCTCCACTTTTTTTTCTCCTCCATAAAAAAGGAATAGAATCAGAGAAGCAGGACAGAGAGAGGGAGGGCTAGATCCTGAATCTTCTGTGTGTGTGTGTGTGTGTGTGTGTGTGTGTGTGTGTGTGTGTGTGTGTGTGTGACGAGGAGTATGGGGTAGGTTGGTGTTGGTGGTGGTGGTGGGGCTGTCTTCAGGAGCAGCAGCCATGGCAAAGAGAACATAGAGAGAAAGAAAAGAAAAAAAAAACGGAGGAATTTCCCAAGTGAAAGGGGAAGGTTTTTCTTCTAATGCGATTAAATGTTTCCATCTCACTGCCCTCCTGGGCAGACAGGCCCAATCTTAAGGAGCACACCCTCTGAACACTGTCTCGCTGGGAGTGTGTGTGTGTGTGTGCATATGCGGATTTGTGTTAGGGTCTGCTCATGTGTGTATAGCTTAGTGATGCAGGTGTGTTTGTGTGTGTGATTGTGTGTGCTTGCTGTGTCCATATCAGGAAAATCTGCATTCTGCCTGTCCATCTTGTGCAATTGTGTTTTTGTCCAAAAATATACATGCACAGATCTTACTATACAAACTGTGTGTGTGTCTGCAATTGTGTGTGTCTGTAATTAGGTATGTTTGTATTTGAGTGAGAGAGAGGCAGACAATAAGAGAGAGACAATGTATGTGTGTGTGTATGTGTGTGTGTGTGTCTGTGTGCCTGTATGTATGTGTGTGTGTGTGTGTGTGTGTGTGTGAGAGAGAGAGAGAGAGTGTGAGTGAGTGTATGAGAGTGTGTGTGTGTGAGAGAGAGAGAGAGAGAGAGAGAGAGAGAGAGAAAGCAGTGGTGTGTGCAAACTGACCAAGAGATCTGAGAATGTGAGAATAGCCGTGACAGGTGTGGGCGGGGTTTGGCAGGTGTGGGCTTTCGGCGCTGTGGTGTGTGCTGGCACTTGATTGACAGCTGGAGAATAGGAGAGCGTCGGAGGAGGGCGAGGGAGGAGAGGAACTCCCACCAACCCATCGCTTGTCTTCTCATCCACTCTCCACTCCTTTCTCTTCTCTCTGACAGACACATACACACTCCTTCCCTCCTTTCTCCTTTCCTGTCCACTTTTTCTCTCCACTCCTCTCCTCATTGTCTCCTTTCTTCTCTCCTCCTCTCTACACATCTCTCCATCTCATCTTCTCTCCTCTCCCCTCCTCTCTATACATCTCTCCATCTCCTCTCCACTCCCCACCTCTCTATACATCTCTCCATCTCCTCTCCACTCCCCTCCTCTCTATACATCTCTCCATCTCCTCTTCTTTTCACTCCTCTCCTCACATCTCTCCATCTCCTCTTCACTCCTGTCCCCTCCTTTTCCCCTCATTCTCTCCTCTCCTACCAACTGATTGATACAGCTCCTCTCCCTTTTTCCCTCCTCACTTCTCTCCTCCTCTCCTCTTTTCCCTGCTCTCATCTCATCTCTCCTCTCCCACTCTACACTTCTCTCCATCTCACCTTCTCTCACCTCATCTCTTTTTCTTCTGTCTATCTATCTCTCCTCTCCTCTCCTTTCCCCTGTCCCACTTTAATGTCCCAGAGGTACACAATCCATCTGCTGCAGTAGCAAGTCAGCCAGCACTCCTTTGTGTGTGTGTGTCTGTGTGTCTCTGTGTGTGTGTGTGTGTGTGTGTGTGTGTGTGTGTGTGTGTGTGATCTATTTAATCAATCAATCACTTTAATTAAGCTCAAGCGAATGAGAGTGTCATATGTATGCCACAGGGAGAACAAAGCTGCTGAAGTTACCTGAAGAAGCTGTAATGCTGTACACACACACACACACACACACACACACACACACACACGTATGTATCCAGCCAGCCTTACTATTAGAAAGTAGGGTTAAAAACATTACAAACATTACAAGTTTGCCCTACAAACTTGATGGTTTTGGGGTGTTGTTCAGATGGTTATACACACATACACATACACATACAGTACACATACACACACACACACATGTTGCATGTCTAAGGTGAAAAGGTCAACACACAGGTTGCTTGAGACAAAGGTCCTAGGGTCTGGGTCAGGTCAACAAGGTCACCTTATGTACTGCCATAGAGAATAAATTTGTTGCCATAGTGATGATGGAGGTCAAGCAAAGGGGTCCTGATGCATTATTATGCTGCTGTTCTGGAGTGTGTGTGTTTGTGTGTGTGTGTGGGGGGGGTACGTGTGTGTGCATGTGTGTGTGTGTGCGTCTGTGTACATGTGCACGCGCAGTCTTTCTGGGTAGAAAAAAATGACATTCTGCACTGAAATTTAGATTTCATGCTTGAGGGAGCATGTCCTGTGATCTGAGAAGCAAGAAGAGTGTGTGTGTCTGAGTGTATGCTGCACATATGCACAACTTATGATTGTACATTTGTGTAAATATTTCTGTGCTGGTTCACGTGTGTGTTTGTGTGTGTGTGTGTGTGTGTCCGTGTGTGTTTGTGTATGTGTGTGTCTGTGTCTGTGTGTTTGTGTGCAGAACATAGGAAATACAGAGGGACAAATGAAGAGAGTTAAGCAGGTTTTGCATGTATGCATGTTTAAAAGAAAAGACAGACAGTGTGTTTTTGTGTCCATGTGTGGGTTTGTGTGTGTGTGTGTGTTTGTGTGTGTGTGTGTGTTGGTGAGTGTGGTGGTGTTGGAGGAGCCTGGGGTGGAGGTTTGACTGCACACAGAAGTGATGCAGAAGTGATGTGGGTTTCCTGCTGGTCGGATCAGGCATCGTGACAGCATTGATGTAACGCTATCTGAAGGCGTTTGTCAGTTCCACTGCACAGCAGCACTGGCAGGGATGCACCCTGATACACACACACACACACACACACACACACTCTGTCTCTCTGTCTGTCTTTTCTCTTCTTCTCACTCTTCCTTTTCTAACACACACATAGGCTACATATACACACACACACCCCTCCCACCCTCCCAGCCCCTTGCCATCTCACTGTACCAGCAGGGATCTCCTCCCAGCATGCACCTCTGTGTGCAAACACATTCCTGCAGCCACTGACCCCCAGCCCAGCCGTTGCCATAGTAACCACTGCCCTCTCCATAGCGACCAGCGCCTCCTCCCCACAGCTCTGCCCAGGGCATCTCCAGGTGACTCTTTTTTCTTTTTCACTTTTACTAATTTGTCTCTAAATGTGTACTTATTGGGCTTTTTTTCTTTCGTGTAATATCTATTCTTCAAAAAATCAATTGATACCTCAATCCCATTCAAAAGTTACTTTCCCTCTCTCCTTCCTTTTCTCCTCTTCCTACTACTTCTTCTTTAGCTCCAGCTCCTCCACCTCTACAACATGTCCATCTTTTGCCCCTTTGATATAGGATATTCTGTGAGTTTTGATGAATTGAGTTGCTATGCTGTTTATGCTGTTTTGATTTCCCCGTTCACCTGGTCGATCATTTTTGCCCAACAATCACTCACTTACTGGAATGTTGTTAACACTTCTGTTGACATTTTATGTAGACAATGTTACTTAATAATATGATAATTTCATCAAAATAGAATAATTGTTTATTTGTTCTCACTGGCACAAAGATGTGGTTCAGTAATTTCACATCTGGAACACGAGCTACAACAGTAAATCAAAGGCTTACTTTTAATCACTTCCTGGATGTTAACTTCTTTCTAAAAGAGATTTGTGGGTCACCAGTTACACCACACACACACATCGCCTCCCACTCATGTACACACACACACAAACACACACACACACACTTACTGAGTTTAAGTGAATATGTTTTTTCTTTGTGTGACACTGTCTTTGTGTTTACAACTTTTATTTTCCAGTCACCTACCCTTGCATTCATTTCTTGTTCAGTTCGTCTCCTAGCAGCACCAGTCCACCAACACCTCACACACCTCCTGCCCCAACCCCCCCCCCACACACACACACACACACACAGACACACACACACACACATATATATATATATATATTCACACAGATTGCCTCTCCTGCTCTGCCAGCCTTTTGGCATGTACTGACCTTTCTCCAAACAGACAAATACAGACACAAAGTCTATTTATTTGTGTGTTTCATTGCAAGTGTGTGTGTGTGTGTGTGTAAGTATGTGCCTTGTGTGTATGTTTGCATTTGTGTAGGTGTGTGTCTGGTATCTGTTTGTGTGTGTGTGTGTAAGTATGTGCCTTGTGTATGTGTGTGTGTGGTATCTCTGTGTGTGTGTGTGTGTTTTGATGAGAGTAAAAGGGGGTTGATGGGGAAATTGAGATATTTACTGCATTCCATCTCTTTGCTGTAACCATGACAACTTCACAGTGGGAAGAGCTGCCTGTCTTCCTGTTCTGACAAGTGTGTGTGTGTGTGTCTGGGGGGGTCACCACTCAACCCCCCCCCCACCTTAAACACCTACCGGGTGGGGTGGGGTGGGGGGTGGGGGGGTTGAGTGGTTAGCAGAGTGGTAGTGCGAGAGAGGGGAGAGGGAGTAGAGAACAGCCTTAACCTCAAAGGGAGTGCACACTCCTTAGTAGTCTGAAAATAAGTCTTAACAGGGTTATATATATCCCTAGAGACAGATCCTGACCAAGTGCAGGCTTCCTCCAACAAACACACACCACGTCATAAACAGCTAAAGAGAAACAAAGAAAGCTCAGGGAGACAGGGAGAAAAGAAAGGAAAGGAGAAATAAGAAGATTTTGTCCTAATGAAAGAAAAGGGAGTGTGTGAGTGTGTCTAAAAGCAGCAGAGTGAGAGAAAGAAGGAATTATTGGGAAGCGAGAGAGAAAGATGAGAGAGAAAGAGAGAGAGAGAGAGAGAAGGAAATCCTGACCATGCACAGACTACCTCAAACAGGAACTTGAACTTCCTTCTTCCCCTGCTAGATGATGCTAAGCAGAGAGTGAGGGTAATTCTGTCATATCAGGTAAAAACAAATAGTAACACTGTGATGCTCTTCTCACAAACAGGTATCAAGAGAAGGGTATTAAATTCACAAGCCCCGTGGTCACTTAACACTATCACAGTAGGGATGATTGGGTGGTGTGATTCTGGAAGGTGTGTGTGCAAATGCATGCAATACAGACATGAGGAAGAAGAGAACAGATAGAAATGTCTACTTTTACGAGTGGGGTGAATATGAGGACTGTGTTAGCGTTGGTAGCATGGGGTGTATGTGAGTGCGTGAGTGTGTGGCAGGGGTAAGAGTATATATTCACATGAGTCTAGAGGGTGGGGTGGCGGGGTTAGAGATGGAGGGATGTAAGGGAGGTGGGCTGGGGAAGGGCTGGGTCTGTCAGGAATCCTCTTCCACACTGTGTTGTGATCAAAGCACTCCTGGACCCCCTGCCTCAACTGCACTCATGCACTCATCTGAGGAGGAATTGCTCAGCCATGCACATCTACACATCAAAACCACACACACACACACACACACACACACACACCAGCAAGAGAGTAAGTGCATATCATAAACCCAGAGACACACTAGCTAGCAAGGAAGTACATACCGTACACACACAAACACACATACATATACATGAACCACAGGAAAATGAGGATCAAACCATTGCTTACCCAAAAATACCCACCTCTGACCTAAATTGTCAAGCAAAGAGCATACAAATCTTTTTTGGCATAGATTTTTGTCTGCTATCGTAGAGATGTTTTGCTTCATTCACACATGCATGTGTATCATGTACTAGTTTGAAGGGAGTATGCATGTGTGACTGTGTGTATATGTGAGTGACGTGACATCGTTTTAGCACTGCTGCTGATTCAGTAGTTCTAGAAGCACCGGGTGTGTTTGGGGCTCAGGACGGGCAATTTGAGAGGGGGCCGTGGCAGGGTGACAGCCCACCATTGTGTTCCAAATCCCGGACCAATCCACTGGCCATTGTGGCCTGGCAATCGGGTGGGCGACAGAGAGCTGAGCGTAGGGTTTCTGATACAAGCGTTGCCTAGCAGAGCGATGACTTGCGCGTTTTTTCAGTCCCTGATCCTCCCTTTTTTTGTTGCTCGCGTGGCAGACGGCGTCACTCATTCAACTCTATGCCCTATGGCCCTCTGCTGCCCCTCAGACCAACCAATGTCATCTCCATAACTGTAGGTGCATCTCTACAGCATCCCATCTCTATAAGTATAGGTGAATCTCCAAAACATCCCAACCCTATAACTAGAGCTAAATCTCCACAGCATCCCATCTCCATGGTGAATTTCCAGTGTCCTGTCTCCATGGTGAATATCCACAGTGTCCCATCTCCATGATGAATCTCCACAGCAACCCATCTCCATAAACACAGGCACATCACAGCATCCCATCTCCATGACTACAGGCACATCTCCACAGCATTCCATCTCCATGACTACAGGCACATCTCCTAACCACTTAGATAACTACAGCATCCCTTCATTAAAATTACAAGGACATTACTGTAGCATCCCAGCTTCGTAACTAACACGATTTCAGTGCACTATCTCCAAAACTACCGGGGTCATATACATCCCATTTCCACGACCACAGGCACTCTTTAGAATAACATCCCATCCTTGAAACTACGGTGTCCCAGAGAACAGCATCTCATATCCTTAAATACAGGGGCATCTTTAAAATCTCAGCTGCCATCTTACTAAAATACATCTTCACAATCACAGGTCAACATACTGTGACCTGTCAACATACTTTAGGCAATACTCACAGAACAACTTGACAGCATCCCATTACCTTAGTCACAGGTACATCTTCACTTTATCCTCTCTTCATAGCAATAAGAACTCCTCCCATCAGCATTACACTAGTTGTCCTCTTCAAAACTCATGTATATCTGTGTGATTTTTTTCAGTTTCTGTTATTAATGGTGTATATAGCTATAGTCACTTTATATAAGCTTACCGAAATGTATATTTAATTCAATAGATATGCATTCATTCTAACTGTTTTGGCACAGGTGCAACTTTATAGCCTAATGCTGGCACAAAGAGAAGAGAATGGTACATATACACTAGGAATTTTTGTTGGAATATTTCAAACTTGTGGTTTGGTTTTCAAGGCTGATACAACCGGACAATTCTAGAGCAATATAATTTCTTGATTTGAGGACTTTTGATCGTTTAGGCATATTTATAAACATCACTGTGACTTTTCAACTATTGGTGAGCTAAACAATCAAAAAAAAAAAAAAAAAAAAGAAAAGAAAAAACACTGTCTCCAGTCCGACTCACAGCTTTGGCGGGGTTATGTTTATGAAGTGCCAAGAGTGGGCCTAGAGGAAAACAACAAAACA
Source organism: Tenualosa thibaudeaui (assembly GCA_027481765.1). Classification (NCBI taxonomy): domain Eukaryota; kingdom Metazoa; phylum Chordata; class Actinopteri; order Clupeiformes; family Clupeidae; genus Tenualosa; species Tenualosa thibaudeaui. Next base: position 7,850,153 of record JAIFZK010000005.1, read on the forward strand.
AAAGATCAGGCATCAGGGTGACATCATTTGACATTTGCCTGAAATGGCCACAGCAGAAGCTGGTAGAAGGGATAGAGCCCGCCAACCACCCCCAACCCCCCTCACCCCTACTCCCTTCAGCTTCACCATGACGTGATTGTTGCTGGAGAAGGGGTGTTACAGAAAGGCACAGGGAGGGAAAGGCACGAGGAAACGCAATGGAATGCTACCCGGGAAGAGGAGAGGAGGGTAAAGGAGGGGGCAATTAATTCTTTAAACATCTCCCGAGCGTTTTCTCCCCCTTTGTGGACATTTTGAGATTCCTTTGTTCCCTACTTCTTGTGCAGTTCTGTTGTTAGGACAACCGGTAGGAACTGGCATCTGACTAATAGCAAGCTTTCGTCTTTGTGCGTGGCTCTAGCACACACATACTCTCTCTCTCTCTCTCTGCACATATTAAACCGCTCTGCCTCTGCCGCTCTGTCTACTTCATCATACTCAGAATGAAAGTGCTTTCTGGCGGTATTTGAAAGAGGCTTTTTAAAAAGACCCTATTCAGCTGCTACGGCCCTTTATTAACACGCTCTTCTCTGCGAAGCTGCTGAACCCGCCACTGATAAAGCGGCGCGCGCACGGAGGAGGTCTCGTGCTCAGGTATGATGTCCTTTTCATTCTCCTAGGCTGCCTCCCATTGGCTGGTCGGCACTGAGGGGGCTTTTGTTCTACCACTCCACCACCACCCCTTCTCCTGTATCATCCCTCCCTCCCTCGCCGTGGCCCCTCGCTCTGCTGTGAGCGTGAATGGACATACGCACAGTCGCAGAGCGTCGCTCAAACTCATTCTGGACTCACCGGCCGACGGAGACTGCCTAGCGGGCTTGCTGATTGGGTGAGGCGACATCCACCTGCTGGCTGAGCGCCCCGGCGTTCCCGATTGCTTTCATCCCCTTTCGAGGTCCAGTCGCGTTTGGGTAAGCGAGGGAAGAACGATGTGGAACATTGCTTAATGGACGGCGTGGTCGGATGTCCTGGTATGAGATATTGCGTCCTTCAACCCTCTAACCTTAACTTTTTTTGTTAAGCCCAGCGTCGCTCATGGTCAGCATCGGGACTGTGGTTTCGAGAGATTTCAACACTGATGAGGAAAATTCCTTTCACCTGCACTACTTGAACAACATACTATTTGGCGCTCAAGCATGGCTACCTTGAAATAGTGATAGAGTTCTTTCTGCGCTTTCATAGGCTTTTCAGTGTGCCTGCCTCTCACATTTGAAAGGTAATTTTAGGTCGGTGGAGGAAAAGCCAACCAGATCCAAGTTGATACGTGCATTCTAATAGAGTTAGGCTAAATCTAAGAGTTATTTTTGTTACGTTGACAATGTAGTCTTGGCTACTACTGTATTCTGTCATATCAAACTGCGTTACCCATGACAAGGAACACAATGTTTTGTCTGCATACTGAGTCACTATGTGAATTATTAAATTAAGCTCAACCGATATTATTTTTTTCTAAAACAAATAATGGAATGGAACGCATTCTGCGTTGGTGCGCCTGTTGCGCCTTTTTGTCATGATCTTGAGACTGAGGACGTTTATCTTGCGCTTGATCTCGTGAGCCAGGCAACGTCCTATAACCGTGAGAGCGGTCGAATCCATCCTTGTGCTTGCTCGTCTGGGCACGCGGGGAGTGAAGGACAACAGGTGCCCCATTCATGCGCGTGCATCCCAGTGGTCAATTATTTTAAGAATGCATCAGCAAAGCACTTGAGACCTCAGCGGTTGTGTGGGGAGGATGCCATCTTAAACCATGCGCTTTTTTACGTGAAAATATCATCAGGCCACGGCATTCAAATAAAAATAAGAAACAAAAGTTGTGTACGTTGACTGGCATTATCATATGGGTGGCTAGCCCACATGACGACATTTTAATAAATATTTTCCTTCGAACTTGTTTTATAAGGTGAGATGGAGTCGTGTGTGTATATTGAAACAGTTGGATGGACGACCACGCTAGCACCTCAGATAGAACAGGTAAGATGGTAGGGATCTATCATACACTGGATAGATGGTGAGGTGCAGCCTCACAGCAGCCATGCACTGCTGCCTCTCCAGCTACCTTTCACAGCTGGCCACACCACTGGAGCCCACATGCATACAAATGAACATGGGATGGGATATGGTTTGTGTGTGCGAGTGTATGTGTGTGAGAGAGAGAAAGAAATGTGAATGAGAGACTATGCCTGCATGCCCATGTGTCCTGTTCTCTATGGTTTTTATTCCAATCTGACTGAATGTGCGTGTCCCTCTGTCCTGTTGTCCCTGCTTTGTATTTGTATCTAAATGTGTGTATGTATGTGTGTGTGTGTGTGTGCACGTGTGTGTGCCTGCACCCTGCTGTCCTCTTCTCCCTGCCCTGTATGGCTTTTTATTCCTATCTGACTGTGCTAAGGATTCATATAGGGATGGAAGCCATGCAGGGCGCGGAGCCCACATCTCCATGGTAACCAAGAAGGGAGCAGGGGGCATGTCGACCCCTTGCCAAACACCTGGCCTGGCACCTGTTTAGGCATGGGCATCGTGTTGGAAGCGCCTTGTTCTTGCTGCAGGGAGGCTGTCTGAAGCAGTGGTGCCATTCTGTTTACAGACGGCTCTCTGAAGTAACACACACATGCAGCATCACCAGTGAAGTGAAAGCCATAGTGAGAGTCACTGGACACAGAAATGCAATCCTGAATGATGAAAGAGACAGACAGACTTTGCATCTCATCACAGGCTCAAAAAAGTAGATGGGCTCTATTCATACGTGCATTTATGTCCATATGTGTGTGTGGAATGAGGTGAATTGTATTCACGCAGTGTTCAAACTGTCAGTCAGGATGTGTGTAAGTTCTGCCTTTAATGTTACAACTGTCAATCAACTACCATTTACTGGCATATCAGTACAGTGGTCATGTCCTTTTTTAGCATTGATCCTACAATTTAACTTGTTTTTATTAGTAAATCTGGTGAATGATGCATGCACTGACAGTAGTATGTACCCAACTCAGATTTTCTCAACTTGGTTCTCAGTTCAGATGTACACATATGCTCAGACACTGCATTCAAAACATCAGGCAACCATAATCATCCAAGTTTTTGCATTGTGAAATTGTTGTTTCATACTCGCAGTGGTTATAAAGAGTATCCAAATCTCTATCTAAGTCTACTTTCAGTATGAAATGCTAAAATATCAGTCATACATGTAGTATGAAATTATCACAAAATTGTCAATGGGACCCTTCAACTAGCAGGATATTCCAGGAAACAGGTTTCTCAGAGGGCATAGTGGCCACAGCTGAAGTAGGAGGTGAACTGATTGGAGCAACAATATTTTTTCATGAGTAGAAACTTAGGAAGGATATAGTATGAATGTGTTTAGTCACCTAGTGATAATGGATAGACTGATGGGAGATGATGACTTTTGTTGTGATATTGTAAGATCTGTCCCAACAGAGGAACATGAGATCACAACACAGATTCAAATTATTCTCAATTTGCCATCATCTGTCTATAAAATCAAGGCAACCTGTAATACACTTCTCTGAGGTGATGTTTGGCGAGGTAATACTTCAAATTATACATCAGTGCCCTCTAGAGGTTCAGTCAGGTTTGTGCAACACTTCTTCTCCACCCATGTAAGGCCTTACTCATCTATCACTTAATATATTGATCAAGGAAAAATCTTTCTAGTTGAAATACATTGAGAGATGAAGCTTATTGAAAGCATAGATGCTTTTCATCTCCTTGAAATAAAGTGTGATGAATCAATTGCTGTTTTGATTTGATAGTACAACTACCATATATCATGAAAGCTGCTCACATTTTTTGTGGCAGGCAGGCCTGCTACACCAACTGTACTGTGTGGAGCATTTGGATAAGTCTTTCTAGTGTGTGCATACAGTAGTTCTAGTTCTTAAATCTATTTTTCTATACCTTTCTGTCAGTTGAAACAGTTGGATACTGGATGATGGTAACATAGAGAAGGAACCTCACTCCCTCCCAGTTGCATTCCTGCCAAAAAAATTGGTATGTGGTCTTGTGGCAATCAGCTGAATCAAGAATAAATTTGCCATGCGGGCTATTAATCTCCCTCAGTAACAAGAAAATATATCAAGAGTTATACTTTGATGATAGAACTGAACACAGACAATGCTTAAAGATCTTAAAGCAGCACTAGTTTCCAATGTGTTTTGGTACCAGGGCTGCCGTTAGAATTTTTGGGCCCAAAGACAAATTAATTTGCATGACGTAGTCATATGAAGAGTTGATAAAAAAAAGTGTAGTGTAGCCATCCAGGGCATACAGTGTAGTTGAGAAACAGTGTAGTTAGGAAACCACCACAAAACCTTCACAGGATGACACTGCTGATTGTATTGCCATCAAATACCAATTAGTGTCTTCTAGCAGTTCCAGTAAGGCTGTGGAAAATGTTTGGAAGAATTTGTGTGCTATTAAAATCTATTTTACACCTATAAACTTAATTTGCTTTAGCCTACAGTAAATGGACTGAAACTAAGGGGTGGGGCAGTGTGGTGTAGTGCTTAAGGAAGCTGGCTAGCATACTAGTAGCCTGGAAAGTTCTGGGTTCGAAGCCCAGCTGTCACTGTTGTGCCCTTAAGCCTAAACTGCTCTAAGGGAGACTGGCCAGGCACAGTTGATAGTTGACAAATCAAAGTCGCTTTCATTAAAAGCATCTGATAAATGTAATCTTTGGCTTTTGCAGTAGTTCCAATAAATATCGATGAATACTCTCTGTCTGTTAATGTAATAATATGCATATTTCTACAGGAAACATGTCCTAAGCTAACATATTGCAAGGAACCTGATAAACTGATTTCAGAGCAAACAAAATAATCTGTCATTCACATATTGATAACAGTGTTTCATCTTTAATATACTGTCTAATTTAAAGAAAATCTTTAAATTAGAATCTTTATTCTTGACAAAATCACATTAAATCAGATAGACATACATAATTAGATACAGGATACAAGCATATTTCATACAGTTGCACTCAATAGTATTCAATCCTCACACTGAAAATGAGGTTTTGAGCAATATTGATGTGCGTTCTTGCATTAAACGAAATTTAAGTAACTATCTCAACACAACTGAATTAGGCGATTTCCTCTAAATCCTACCAAAATTATATGATGAAATTATATTGTTTCATATTCAACGCTCTTTCACTGTTGTGGCCGTCTGAAAATGTTATAGCCACACATCAGCCCTGAGGAATCATAACCTGTTGCTCATGCGCAGACATGCAATACACAAACTGTATGTTTCTGGACAATGTGATGTTCCTATGATTTTCAAATACTTGAATGAATCATCTGCTTCTCCACATGCTACAGAGGTTCAGCACTGGAAACAATGCAATGCTTCATTTTAGACAGTGTACTTTTCAGTGAGTTTGGAAAAATCAAAAACATAAATGCATCACGGAAGTTTGGCCATTTTGTTCTGTGCTGCATTTTGTACTGGCTACTTACTAATTAGCGTTGTCTGGAGGATGAAGGATAAAACACTCTCCGTCTGAAATCAACACCGTCTGAAATCAACAACAGCAACAGCAACTGCAGACATATGACGGGAAAACTGCATTTTTAAAAAAAGGGATCCCTGGCTAGTAAGACATGTTGGCCTTAGAAGAAGAAGAAGAAGAAGAAACACCCTAAAAGTTTAGAAAATCCTTTCACTCGTAAGCTGCCACTGTTGGCATGGTTGAGTCTAATAAGCCATTGTTGGCATGGTTAAATCTAATCAAGGTCCAATCAAGGTGCAGCAATCAAGCCGTTGCAGTACATAGACACCATCAATATCAACCATTTGATGTCACTTTTTACCCAGAAAGCATTGAGATGTAAATGCAATGACAGCTTACAAGCTCTGGAAATTAAGTGATTTGAAATTTCGAAGTGAAAAGTTTTAATATAAAAGACAGCATTTTCTGTGTTATATATTAGATATAGCTGATACCAATGTCAGTCTTATAAGGTCAACATATATTACTATCCAGGGATCCTTTTTAGTACACTGAAGTACTGCAATATTTTACTTCCTCTAGTACTGTACTGTATATGTGAAGGATAAGATGGAATCATTGAAGTATTGGAAATCCTAGAAAATACCATGCTGTCTACAGAAATAGCCTAGGTCTAAATGAAACGTAGTTTGTGAACCCATATGTCTGTTACCCATATTACTTTGCCCCATACTCCTCAGGCTACATGTCAATTTGGTGGAGTTTGAATTTGGAGATATCACCTGTGAATTTTCTGTTAGTGCTCATTTGACATGCTTACTGAAGAAAAAAAAATTACAAGGCTCCAGGAATTTTGCCCAAACCTCATTTTCAGTGAGTGGGTTGAACCATTTCCAGAGTAACTGCATTCAGTATGGGACAAGTCATTAGCTCAAGGTGTAAGAAATTAAATTCTATGCAATCCCATTATCTTTTTTCTGTGTTCTGCTAGTTAAAATAAATAAGACTTTAGCCCAGCCCCCTCCACCGCCCACTCCAATCATTAAAAGAAGGGGGGGGGGGTTCTTTACTAATACATAACGCAAATTCGTTTAAAGCATACTTACCATATACTTGTCTAATGTTATTATTATAGTAGGGCCTATCATCATTAGTAGTTTTGCCATCTGTACTTCTAAGCTAGGCCTATATTATACTATATATTACATGTACTATATTAAAGGTCACTAACTAGGTTAAAATGGTTAAAGGTTAAAATGCCTGTGAGTTTTTTTATTTTAGCCAATGTTTTGTTAATATATCATCTGTATTGTACGTCGCTTTCGATAAAAGCTTACGCAATATTTCTCTGCTAGAAAAACCAACCTCTACGGATATGACGTAGACAATATGGGTAACCAAAATGCACCGAGTAGGACGGAAGTCACAACAAAGGTTCCATGTAATAGTTGTGTGTTGAATAACCTGCTGATACGAAATTACACAACTTATCCATGTGGTGTTCCTCTGTCACTGTTGAGCCAGCGTGTTATGTGTAGTCTACGCCAGCTACTGATACTCTGTGATATCGGATAGTCAGCATGGCAAAACATAAGGGACCAACAAATGTCGCTGTTAAAAGCGACACAACAAAGAAACTGAAGCAGGTGGTGGCAAAGGGCAAAGTCGGAGGAGGAAAGATGTCTCAGAAGATTGCAGGTAACGTCAATGCCATAAAGCTGTAGCCTACAGATATTGATCATAGATTGTTTGTAAATTAACGTTAGATTCAAATAGTTGCGGAACCCCAAAAAATATTGACGTTAATCGACCATATTTGCATAAGTTATAGCTCTCTCCGACTAACTAGAACAAAATACTCTTACATTAACGTCAAATCGAAGTCACCATCGTTAGCGAGGCATCCTCGGTGAAAGTATTTCACCCAGTTATTTAGTTGATACTACCGTTTTGCATTGTGCTACGTTGACACGAATTAAGGGCAATTTAGGTTTCCACAATTGTGTCAAGAGGTGCACTGTGCCTGTACTCCTGCAGCTGGCTTGCACCTCTGCATGGTTGCTCTTGCATGCTGTTTGTAGACTTGAAGTGTGCAATCACAAAAAAACAAACATCCCATACATATTGCTAACCATGTTGATGTTGTCCACAGAGAATGGCGTTGAGGATATCCCAAAGAAATCCAAACCTAGGCCTAGATCTCAAACTTCCAAGAAAGCAGAGCGTTCCCCAGCCAAGAAGCAAGCCAGCAAATATTTCAAAGTCAAGCCTGAAACCATGAGTGACAATGCAGCTGACAGTGATGAAGAAGATGATGACTTTGTACCCACTGTTGCTCTTGCTGCATCAGAGATGAAGAAACCTGAGCCCAAAACAGAAGAGGAAGATGAGGACATTGGAGACTGTGAGGATGACAGTGATGAAGATGGCGATTGGGAGGAAGTGGAAGGTTGGTGTCTGTCCTGTGCGATGTGGTCAGTGCAGACGCTGAGTGTGTGCATTATCACCTATCAGTGGTGTTCTCTCACCCCTGTGGTGGGTGCTGATTGCACTCTAGAAGGGTGCCCATTGTGTCTCCTAAAGGTGTTCTCTTCAGCTGAGGAGTGTGTGACTTGAATTTAGATCATCTGGCAAGTTGTTGTACATTGGGGCAGCAAGTGGACTAGTTATGTGTGTGTGTGTGTGTGTGTGTGTGTGTGTGTGTGTGCGTACTGTGAATGTTTGTAAACAGAGACAAGGTGTTTAAAGAGACTGGTCATTGTAAGAGTTCACTTGAATTGGCTAATTTTGAATGGGGGACGAGGTAGATGAATTCTCAAAAGCTTGACACAAGGGAAGGTGCAAACCCCATTCACAAATTCACAAATGTCTATTTATGCATTACCTTTGATATTTTTGCCACCCAGAGCATGTTGTCTGTGTGAGCCAAAGCGGTCAAAAGTGCCTCTTGCACACAGATGAACTCACTCACACCTGAGACAGGTGTGCATGGCAGGGTGTTTGTCATGTTGTCATGTGTGTTATATATAACACTGTTATAACAGAAATAGTTTAATTATATAAGTCTTCCAGGGGCTATCCCCACTGTCATTCAGCTTTAATGGAGATGCTGAAAATGTATGTGTTTGTCAAGCGTGGTGGAGAGAGGTGAGTTGCCAGAGACTGCCAGTGACCAGTTAGTATGTGAGATTAAAATAGGACAAAAAATTTGCTCATTTGACATCTCTGGTTTAGTTCTGTTGACCCTCCCCTGTGATTGCAAATATGTGCCTGTCTGTTGTCGCTATGTGTTTATGTCTGCTTGTATATCTTACTTATCAATAAGTCTCCTCATCCTCTTCTTTATGTCCTCTTCCACCCTTATCTCCCCAGAGCTCACAGAGCCGTTGGGTCCTGCTGCTCTTGCCGAGCCTGCGGTTCCATCTAAGCCTGTGGAGATTGAGATTGAAACCCCAGAAATTGCCCGCAAGAGACAACAGAAGTGAGAAACACTACATGTTTGTAAAATACACAAACACACACACACTTGTACTTTCATTCTCACGAGGCAGCTGCGATTTCTGCTATGTCTATTAAAGAATATTGGTCTATGGCAATTCTTGGGTAAATTTGGCATTTAAAATACAGTTAATACATGGCTGTAACTGATGCATGAAAACTTGTATCAGGAAGTTAAATAATATCTGGTAAATAGGCTAATAGGCTCCACTAGGCTTCTTGATTGGCAGATAACACATCACAGACTTAATAGGTAGACAAAAAAATCCATCCATACCTTCCTACTTCATATGAGAGAAAAAGAAAACATTTTGCCTTGTCTGATCTGCTGAATTGTCTTGTATTCTTGATAACTTTCTAAAAAGTCTCTAAAGCCTTTTCAGCAGTCTTATTTACTGTGCCCTCAGAGAGAAGAGGAAGACTGAGTTTGAGAATTACCTGCGTCGCATGATGAACCGCTTCAACAAGGAGCTCATTGAAGACACACATAAAGTAGATTCTTTTCCTTTGAATAATTACATACTGTAACTGACTAAGATTTCCAAAAAAATATTTCTATAATTTTTTATTTCTAAAAATGTATTTCTATTTAGCCTATACAGAACAAGCTCTTTGGATTTCTTTTGTACCTTGTGTTATGTTTGCCTGCCTTAATGGCTGCCGATATTCTGTCCCTTAATCTATTTAGTGTGCACATTTATTACTTAATGTTTTACTGTTCTTGTGTTGCTGTAACAACTTTTTTGCATTTTGTGCCACAGGTTCATGTACTGTGTTTGCTGGCCAATGGAATATTCCGGAACCGAGTGTGCAGAGAACCAGATCTCATAGCCATCACTTTATCCCTTTTACCTTCCCACTTCACAGCAGTTACTCCAAATCGGGTCGACACGCTATTTCTCAATGACCTTTTGAAGTGGTAAGTGAGGTTCAGTGTAATAATCCTGTTGTCTGTCAGTATTTGCAAATCTCTCATAGTGTGTGAATCTCTGTGTGTTCAGTCAGGGGACTATACTACAAAGCAAGGTTTCTAGTTAACTGGAGTAACTTTGGGAGTAGCAGCTGATCTCTAAAAGAACATTTCAGTGGGCATCTATCTCTGGAGTGACATGTTTTATGTATGTATGAGTATCAGTAGTTACACCTGAAGTTACCCGGCTTAGCCAGTAACCTTGTTTTGTAGTATAACCCCTAGGTCTTTTGACCAACCACATATGCTTACTCTGTGTTGAATACATGTGTTTTTTAAAGAGACAAGCATGTATGTTTACACCTTCTTTAAATTATAGCATTGATTGATCTATTGTTTTATTTGTTAATCAGTTGGTAGAATCTCTGTCGTCCACAAGGGAATTTTGTTGCTATAGTCTGCATGGAGCCTCACATACATACTACACATAAAGAAGGCACATTGACACCTTGACCCACTTGGCAGGTTTGGGGCCACCTTCACGCTGAACACTGAGCTTCCTGAGGAGAGAGGCCAGGAGATGAGAACGGTCCTAGAGAGGAGGCTAGGGAATCTGACTGCCAGAAACCATGAGGAGATGACTCACGTGAGACTCAACACAACATGTGATTGGGAATGTGCTTTAGTGAACAGTGGGATATACAACCAGGGAATCTACATGCACTGCAGAAGAAATGGATGCTTTAGCTATAGGATTTTCTCCTATAATTTAATTAGATGTTCTGTTGACTAGATGTTCTAGACTTGACCTTTGACCTATGCTATCCTCTCCTCTCTGCAGTTGCTCCTGTTGGTGCTGAGATCACTGCAGTTGTTCTGCAGGCTGGTTCTCTCTCTGCAGCCCCTGCCAATCAAACCACCCCCTGCAAAGGTACCTGTTTCCTTAGCAACCACAGGCTGCACTCTGTATCTGAGTGCAATAAACATATGCACATAAGAATTACATGGGAACAAACAGTGTCATGCCATAACAACATTTTCTTACAATATTGATATAATTACTTCAAATATGTTGCCACTGCTCTGTGTACAACACATTTGGAGAATAATGTAGGAATACTGTAGGGCTTCTATACTATTCTTGTGTCTGTAATTCCATGATTCTTCCTGACTGTATTTAATTTCAAACTTCAGGACAAAGCTAGAAGCTCCAAGTGTGCGGCTGATAAAAGCCAGAGCCTGTCTAAAAAGAGCCCCACAGAGAAGAATGGCCCAGATAAGATCTCTCCGGAGCAGAAAGTGTCCCCAGGGTCCAAGCGTCCGGCCACATGCAGAGGAGAAGGCAAAGCGGAGAGGGGAGGGAAGCGGCAGAAGAAGGGAGATGGAGGGAGAGAGAAGGAGGGGACGGGGCAGCGTCCGAAAAACACCAGGAGACGCAGCGTGGCCTCCAAGGTGAGCTACAAGGAGGAGAGCAGCGGCGAGGAGAAGGAGAGGGGCAGCAGCGAAGAGGAGTTCCATCTGAACAGCGGAGGAGAGAGCGAGGAGGAGGAGGAAGAGGAGGAGAAGAGAGGAGGAGCGAAAAAAGGCCCAGGGGGAAAGGGCAAAGGGGCAGCAAAGGGCAAAAGTCGAGCACCAAGGTCCAGTGGGGCGAAGACAAAGAAGGGGGAGGAAAGCGAAGATGAAGAAGAGGAAGATGAGGAGGAGGATGAGAAGGGGAAAAAGAGGGGAAAGAGGAGGGAGGGGAAGGGGAATGATGAGTGGCTGGAGGTGTACCTGGAGGAGGTGGGCAGGTGGGTGTGTGTAGACGTGGAACAGGGTGTGGGGCAGGTGCAGCGCTGCGCCAGTCAAGCGACGCAGCCCATGTGCTACGTGGTGGCCATGGACGGCGATGGCTACATCAAGGATCTGAGCAGCAGGTATGATCCCACCTGGCTCACGGCATCACGGAGACGGCGCATTGACCAGGACTGGTGGGATGAGACACTGGAGTTCTATGAAGCACCCGACTCTGAGAGAGAGAAGAAGGAAGACAACGAGGTTAGGCGCATCAGCCACTCACATAAGCGTGTGCCCTCACACAGACATTCATACGTACATTGTACATACACACATAGCCTCATTTTCTATATCTATTAACATGTCCAGTCATTGACATACTGTACGTGCAGATACATATGAGTGTATGAAAATGAGTCACATGAAAAAGGAACATCCACATTCACATTTGCACACTCAGTCACACACAAACTACACATAAAAAAAAAACTCTGGTGGTGACAACATACCTTTGTGTCTTCTCCAGCTGGAGGCTAGACTGTTGAGCAAGCCCTTGCCCACCTCCATCTCAGAGTACAAGAACCACCCTCTGTACGCTCTGCAGAGGCACCTGCTGAAGTACGAGGCCCTCTACCCCTCCACAGCAGCCATCCTGGGCTACTGCAGAGGGGAGCCTGTCTACTCTAGGTAAGGCATGGATACAGATATGTTGGAGTAGAGGTAGTGTTTGTCCACTGACTAGCAGCTTGCTCGGGTTTGAATCCTGAACCTGTTGGTGCAGCATTGTGTCGCTTTTGATAAAAGTGCTAAATACCATTCACTTTATTTTACTCTTGCGTTATTTTAATGGGCCTATCAGATGGTGGAGTACACAGCCAAGAGTATATAACCATCAGGTTGTTAGGTTATTTTCCTCCAAAGTTGCTTTGAATCATTTAAATTCATTTTCCTGTTCTGGTGTCTGCATAACTGTGATTGTGTGTCTGCAGGGACTGTGTTCACACTCTACATTCCAGAGACACTTGGCTTAAAGAGGCACGCACTGTCCGTCTTGGAGAAGTGCCATACAAGGTATGTGCCATTTATTTATTTGTCCCTCACTTTTTCTGTTCTGTATGACAACACTCAATTCATTTCAAGACATGTTAGAGAGGTTTTGATTTAAAGAGACAATATTTTAGAGTTTTTGCCAATCATTTTCACACTTGTCTCAAAACAATGTCCACCTTTTCAAAACTCTTCAGCGTGCTTTACCAGCACACATCTGAGCACCCCAGCCGTCAAAACTCTTCTCATACTTCACCTAAAATTACTAATGCTGCTGTAACTATAGCACATGCAACTCAGCAACACATCAAGGGCAATCAATGTGTAGTGAAACAACAGAAACAGCTTGAAACAAAACACAAATATAGCTTTTCCTGTACAGTTTGACATAGATCAACCAAACTATCTAAGTGACATTTTTATGTATTGGTGTACCTCTGGCAGTAGATGAAAATGTAATTTTCTGTAACTGAATGAATATTTCTCTGTATCTGTGTAAACTTGTATGTGTAGATGCAAAATCACAACAGAGCAGTGGCTGTTTTGTAAATGGCATACTGCCATACTACTTACTGCAATACATAAGACCTATATGACAGATGGATAGCACCACAGTGAGAATCCTTTGTATCAAGAGCATTTGTGTGTTTGATGTGTTGGCTCACTTTATCATGTGGCTTACTATAATGATGGCTGTATGATGTAAAATCAGTACAGTAGTAAAATGTTTACACACACACACACACACACATATATATATATATATATATATATACATTTTGTCCTAAAGCGATTCAAAAGAGAACACTGTTTGGCTCCCATGGTTGTTGTGAAAGTGTTTTGAAAAAGTAGACATTGCATTGGGACAAGTCTGAAAATGATAAAAACTAAGATATGATCACTTGGAATTAGTATAGTGTCTGTTAAATGTCTGACATCCCTCTCCTCTCCACTGTCCTGGTGCAAGATGGTGAAGGGCTTCTCCAACCGCTCGCGGAAGGCTCGCATGTTGTGCGAGCAAAAGGCTGAGAAGGACCTCCCACTGTTTGGGGAGTGGCAGACAGAAGAGTACCAACCACCCATAGCAGTGGATGGAAAGGTGGGATAGATCTTAACTGCTTGTACTTTGGCGGTTGTGTTAAGACTTGGGCATAATGTGTGTGTGTGTGTGTGTTTTACAGGTCCCTCGGAATGATTTTGGGAATGTGTATATGTTCAAGCCTTGCATGTTGCCCATCGGGTGTGCTCACCTGCGTCTCCCAAATCTACATCGGGTGGCCAGGAAGTTGGAAATAGATTGTGCTCCAGCTGTGACCGGATTTGACTTCCATGGCGGGTATTCACATGCAGTGTAAGTATAAATGGAAGAAAGAATTCATGAGGGAGAGATATAGGGCCCTAATATTTAAAAGCTGCCGCTGTGCCCTTGAGCAAGGCACTTAACCCTAAGTTGCTCTAGGGGAGACTGGCCCTGAACACTTGATAGTTGATGAGTTGTAAGTCGCTTTGGATAAAAGCATCTGCTAAATGCATAAATGTAAATGTAAATGTAAAAGACTTATAAACCAAAAATTAACTAAGGATAACTTAAAAGAAGTCTGGCATATTTCAACCTATTGCTCTGTTATATTTTTATACCAAATGAAAGTGTGCAAAGGCCTATAACAACAGAGCTCTAGATTGCAGTCCATCAGTTCTCCTTAAATATCTGCAAAATGTATTAAATTAAGAAAACATTTTGTCTCATTTGTAGATCTTAAAGGCATACCAGGCAAGACTGTTTTTTTCTTTCTCCAGAGCTTCCCCTACAGTAACCAGTTTTTTTTTTTAAAAAGCAACATTGTACATTCTCCCCAATCCATGTGAACTACTTGCAAACCAAAGAATAGGAACCAGCAATGATCATTTTTGTGTGTTACGTTTACTGACAAGCCGGTAATAAATGTAAAAATGTAAAATGTAAAAATGTTTTTAATTGCGTTTACTTTCAGTTTCGTTTCCTCGACCCGGTGTTTCAGATACTGCAAGTGTAGTAACCGCAGAACTTATGCTAGAGGTGGGCAAGAGAGCCCTCATTCAGCCCATAATGAGCCATTTAATCATCAAGTTGACTATGAAGCTGATAAATTAACCTAAAACTGTTTATTTCAGTACTGATGGCTATATTGTTTGTGAGGAGCATCAAGAGGTTTTGAGAGTTGCATGGGAAAATGAGCAAGAGATTCAGCAAAAGAAGGAGAAAGAGGTAAATGCCTAAACCTGTCTGTGTCTGTGTGTCTTTGCATGCTCAATGCATGTAATCAATGAAAGAAGCACACAAGGGTTCTCACAAGGATTCTCATGGAAATTAGACTCTTTAAAATTCCAGAGCAAAATGGATTGCTGATGCATTTTTCTAAAATATGAATTCAGACTTTTTGTCCTAATTGCATTTGCACAGAAGTTCTACATATTTTTTTATGCTCAGAAAGCTGTACAGTTGTTATAACAGCAATACAAACCCCACACAATTGCATAATGAGATGGGAAACCATTGTGTTTGATTCTTGTGTAAAAATTCTTGTGTATTTCTGTCTAATCTAACAAATCAGTTACACGTTTTGCTGTGGAGGTGTTTGAGAATTCTTCTGAATTTTGTGAAACAAGGATGTTGGCCTCATTTTCTGGGATTCAGCTAAACTGTGCATATGCACATCATGGTATATCACTAACATGCTCTTATGTGTTTGCATCTCCAACAGAAACGTGAGAAACGTGTGATAGCAAACTGGACTCTGCTGGTAAAAGGCCTTCTGATCAGAGAGAGGCTCAAGCGTCGCTATGGGCAACAGAACCTCACCCAGCAGCGGCCAGGAGTTGGGCAGGGGGAGGAGGATGGCCTGTCCTCTGGAGACGAGGCAGAGGAGAGAGGGGGACCGTCCACCAACCCCCCTGCACTAGCCAGCTCCTGGCCCCAGAATAGACAAGAAGAACCAGAGGAGACAGCCAAACAAGCCAGCAACAAACGAGCGAAACGTGGACAGCAGAAGCATCTCTTCCCCTTTGAGAAAGTTTGAAATTCCTGCTTATGGCAGTTCTGGGTGCCCTTAGACTACGACTGTTTGTTTATGATCTGTCAGTTTTGTCCGCCATTTTGACTGCATTATGTTTTGGCCTCAATCACAAGACAAATTGTAACATGATTATGTTAGAGCACAGTACTGGAAGCACTGGATTGGGGGCACCCGGTTCTTCATGCATTAGAACTTTACACTACAAACCTGTTAGTATAATCAGGTCCTTCCTCTGGGTTCACAGATGTTCACTGATACTTCTGACACATGTACACCTCTGATGATAGCCAAGCAAACAAAATGAAACTTGTTTCTCTGTGCTGACTAGGTTTCTTAATCGTCTGAGAATCCTAGGTGGCTAAATCGTTCTTTTTCTGTAGCAGAAAATATATTTTTGTAGGATCACTGTAACTGTACTTTTGCATTTAAATGTTTGGGTGAACTTTAATAAATAACAGACAGCTCAATGCATGTAGTCAATGAAAGAAGCACACAAGGGTTCTCACAAGGATTCTCATGGAAATTAGACTCTTTAAAATTCCAGAGCAAAATGGATCGCTGATGCATTTTTCTAAAATATGAATTCAGACTTTTTGTCCTAATTGCATTTGCACAGAAGTTCTACATATTTTTTTTATGCTCAGAAAGCAGTACAGTTGTTATAACAGCAATACACGTTTCGCATCTGAGGTCTATATAGATTTAAAATGAATGCCATTTATTTTAAGTAATGGCAGGCTTACCGGGAGTGCGGCTTCTTGATGGCTCATTGATGCTATCTGCAGGCACCTGACTATGGTTTTGAAGACTCAAGTGAATTTGTCAATAATGTGAAGTCACAGCAGAGCACACGAGATGATGATGATGAACAGCTTTGATGAATCAGAACTAATGACTATAAAACGCATTTAAAAAATGTCACCGGTATCAAAGTATAGCCGACTACAAATCAGACAGTTTTCACAGAGGGACCCGGTTGGTACGAAGTTGTTCAGGTTTCCCAATGGTTTCCCAGACGCCACAGACACACGGATGTGACGTATTTTGCTCAGTTGCTGTGTCTGTGGTAGCACGCATAAAACAAGGAAAAGTACCATTTTGTTGGGGTAGAAAATGTAGTTTACCAGTAACATAAGTTGTACATCTTAAATACTTGAAGATTAAAGATTGTTCTGAAGATGGCAGATTCGTCGGTGATGGGTAGCGGATCCCTTAATTCTGGAACGGTAAGCTAAAATATGTTTCTCCATTCTTTCTCAAGTGGAGTTAGTAGCTAGCTACAGCTAACGTTGTCGTTAGCGATTCATATGAAAGAAAAGTACGCTGTTTCATACAGTCTCATGGAAAACATTAGTAAATCTTAATACAATAAAAGAAATAATCATGGAGAATATGTGTTGAATTCAGATTGGCGTCCTGTATACGCTGAGTAGAGAACGGACTTAAGTTAACAGTTATCAGTCTTGCTAACCTTAACACAAGACCACTGGGTTAGCAGCCTTTCAGACATGAGCTACTTGGGAGCAGTAGATGCATTAATATGGTCGCTCTGCTTTGATGTGCTCTGTGATTGCGTGAAGGGTAACGTTAGAATTTGTGTGAAACGTTTGATAACGTCAGAGTATTCCAACAATCACCTTAGGTTAAAGCTGCCTTTTCAGTGTTGTATTTCTCTCGTGTCATGGACTGTTTTGAACTATAACGTTACCGAGCTAACATTAGCTGGTTGTTCAGCTGGCATACATTGTTTTTGTCACTCTCCCATTTTCATACCGGTGTTCCATGTTGGATGTTGGGCAGGTCAACTGGGGAAATTTGCGTATATTCACTGAATATTTAATAATGCGCAGTTTTCGGCGACTGACTGCGGAGCGGAATACGTACCAGTACTTGTAATGAGCTTATACTATTGTAATGACGGTTTGAACACCGTTGAAAACTGTGCTCTAGAATCTTTGCTTTGAACTCTGTTGCCATTTCTGTTTCTGTTAATACAACACACGTTGAATTAATGTGTACAATATTGGAAGGGCATGTATTAGACATTGGACAGCTACTGAGATGCCGGTCATTTTCATGAGCCAAACAGAGGATCTTTGGTAGGCCCATCAGTTTTTCAGACACTCCAGCGTCTGTTGGATTGACCCCTAATAGTGTTGCGTATAGGTAGTGGTTAACATTTTCAGATGAAGCGTCTTAATCTTCATCCACGGATGTATTGCTCCATTAGATGTAGGCTTTTGATGCGTTATAATGTGGTGGTGTGGGTCAGAATTACTGAAACATACTGATCATTTCTAGTATGATATGATCTTAATTTCAGTTTTGCTCTGTTTCAGTACATTCAACACATAAAAAGCCTACAGATGCAGGCTGAGGGTTTAATGGTTGTTGCAGGATAAACAGAAGCATAGTTTATTAGGCATGTTGATGCTCCCATGCTCCCTATCCTAATGCAACCTCCTGTTATAAAATAAACTGAAATTTGAGAATTTCTTAATTGCTCATCACCATCTACACAAAAAATACATTTGTGGGTGAGTGTGCTGTGGGTATAATCATAATCAGAGCATTCTTGTTTACTTCTGCAGCGCTCAGGTGCAAACAAGACGACCACCAGTCCAGCAGAAAACTACTACCTGGCGCGACGGCGCACCCTTCAGGTGGTGGTTAGCTCGCTCCTCACGGAGTGTGGCTATGAGAGCGCAGAGAAAGCTGCTGTGGAGTCACTCACAGAAATGATGCAGAGCTGTAAGATAGAGTTTATGTCTGATCTTAGTCCTTTACCTTATTAACATCCTCAATCCAGACAGAATTACTCTTACGATTACCCTGTCTGTATTAGATTGAAAAGGTAAATCAAACTAACAAAAATAAGGCAAGATAGTGACATTTGATATCTTTAAGGACTCTGTTCACAGAGTAACACGGAGCATTCTGTACACAGAGTAACTAACTGCAAATTGATTTAGAACTGAAATATTGATTAGACCACAGCTGTAAAGACAGATGAGGGTTTGGGAATACTTGGAATCCTTCAAGGTAAACTGTTCACTCATTTTAGCACCAAAAATAGCCTCAGAATTGATTTTTTTTCTCTCAAAGGAAAATAAACTGGGGCTGTACCCAAACTGCCTCGCCACTTGTGAGTGCCAGTCTTTAGTTTTTTAGTATGCTGCAGTTTGTGGCCTGTCAGGATTTAATCTACTGAGCAGCATGACTTGACTATTTTTGAAATGAACATGGGTGAAGCCATTCTTTACGGGCCCCATTCATTCATTCTGCTGCACTCACCTTTCTCCTGCTCCCTGCAGACATCACAGAAATCGGCCGCTGTGCAAAGACGTACTGTGAGCACACAGCTAGAAGTACACCGACACTCCCCGATGTGGTGATTACCCTAATAGAAATGGGTAAGTGACCAGAAATTGGTCTGCGCTCAGTATGTGGTCAAAATTTTTCAAACAGTTTAGCGGATGTAAATGGCAAAATTGCTTTAAGTCATTTGCATCTGTTGGAACATTTCCAGGAGAAAAAAAATAATTCAGGTTCAAAGCCTTTTTTCCTGTGGTTCTGAGAAGTGGTGCAACACTCTGTTTCCACTTCCACAGGCTTCAATGTTGATACGCTGCCAGTGTATGCCAAAAGATCCCAGAGAATGGTCATCACTGCACGTAAGTATCGTCTACGAATTTTAAAGGCTGGCCTATACAACATTCGAAGGTGAAAAACAGAGTCAGATTGTCATGATTGTGATGCTTGTTTTTACAGCTCCTGTGACAAATCCACCTGTCATTCCCAAAGCACTCACTGCTGGACAGAAGCGCACACATCCTGCCCATATTCCTAGCCACTTCCCAGATTTCCCTGATCCTCACACGTACATTAAGACCCCGGTATGATCACATACCTTCCATTTAATTTCATATTGTCAGTAGGCCTGTTTTTAGTATGCATTAAACCTTATTAATACTATTGTTTTCTGGTGTCATCTTTTCACAGACATTCCGGGAGCCTGTGTCAGACTACCAGGTAGTCCGTGAGAAGGCTGCGTCTCAGAGAAGGGATGTGGAGCGAGCACTCACCCGCTTCATGGCCAAGACTGGACAGACCGAGAGCCTTTTCAAGGACGACATCACAGCCTTTCCTCGTAAGCTCTCCTCCCCAAGTTTTAATAAACATGCATACATACACACATACCGTACATACATCAATAAACAAACATGACTTACCTAGAATTGTTAGGTGAGGGTGTCTGATATCTACTTAAGATAACAGAAGCCCTCCATGTAGTAGATTACCAGTTAGTGAGCAAAGGGGTTCAGGCTTGGTGAGAATTGAATTGCTGCAGAGAGGAGAATTGCCCATGGTGTTGGGATAGAGAGTGATTCATTGGCTTCATTACTACAGTAGACAGCACCCATTTCTGACACCACAAGGCAAAGGAAACAAAACACAATGGAGATTCACTATACCACATTGAAAGCATTAGTTAGTAGAGTTGTGGGAATGCTGGAACTAGCCAGCAGTGATTGTGTATTTGCATGTCTTACACTCATCTTATGCATTGCATGTATAGATCTCAGAAATTGCTTACATTACATTAGGCAGTTTTACAAGTCTGCCTCAAGGTTATTACTTTACACAAAGTGTAACAAAGCTATATCTCTGGTTTCAGGATGGTGTGACAGAAAGGCCACACCATTTAGCCTACAGTATCCTCTTTCAGGCTATGAATGACGAAAAAAGAAAAAGAAAAAGCAAAGCTTACTTGAAATATTTTTGGGAACTCTTTGCCTAAAGTTATATTTACCATAAGTAAGCTTTACTTTTTCTTTTTACAGTGTGGTACATGTAGTTACATATATTCTTGTAGCAGTTACATGTAGTTATAAAGCAGTTTTTGTAGAAAACATCAGTATTTGGTACTTCTTTCGTAGTTACAGCTGTCTCAGATGCTCACTACAAACCTGACTGGATTTTCTGTGTGTGTGTGTGTGTGTGTGTGTGTGTGTGTGTGTGTGTGTGTGTATAACTAGTGATTGCTGCCCGTCCAAGCTCCATCCCTTATTTGAGTGCACTTCTCCCGTCGGAACTGGAGCTGCAGTCTTTGGAAGAGACTGATTCGTCTGAACAGGACGACCAGACTGACAGCGAGAACAACCATGGAAACAACATCACTGTAAGCCCCTGGCCTCTTATTTATTGCACAGGATCAATTAGTGGAGAATGAATGCACAGCATAGGCCTGTGCCTAATAGTTGAACAAATTCAGTTGAAGTAAGATGAAATTTGTCAAAATTAGATGTGCCATATATTCACACTTTGAGTTTACAGACTATTTTGTCTTGAACCAACCTATACTGATCTCCACCACTTTGGTCCATCTGGTCCAAGTTACTTACTTGTTGAAAAGAGATTATGCTACTTATGCTAGTTGATTATTGCATTATTCCCAGACTAGACTTCTAATCTGAATTCTGGGATTGCCAGGGCCTGGTCCATAAGGGAAGTACCAAATAAGGTGCTATTTATCTCTTTGATGCAGGATGATGCTGGTGCAGATAAGGAGAACTCTGGACTGCCCTCTGGTGGCGTAGTGCCAACAGTGAAGACCAACGAGGAAAGTATCGATAATCCTTACCTGAGGCCCGTGAAGAAACCCAAAGTGAGACGGAAGAAGTGAGGAAGAAACTCAGGTGGTTTCCCATGGACAGTTTCGGTCATGATCAGTCAAATAGCCAAGGACTCTAGATTACAGGATCTCCTTAACCACCTTGTGCCTCGGTGTACTGTGAACTGAGAATTCTGGACAGGCAAAGTGACGGTCACCAAAATAGACTCTTGGTAAAGGAGCTGAGACTATTCACTGAACCAGGATCCCTGTAGGATTCTCCCAAGGTTTTACTCAACCATCATGATAGATACTCAAGTGAAGGCTGAAGACTGATCCACATCCTTTTTTTTCTCTCTCTCTCTTTTTGCCTCCACTGACCCAATCCCAAACTATAAAGTGTGTTTGTGAATACAAAGAGGGTAATAAAAAATAGTTTTTCCTTGTTTTCTGTTTGTCTTATTTATAATATTTACACACATTTTCTAAGTTGTAAGTCAGACAGCTGTCGAACAAAAAAATCATAACTGATCTTTATTTGACTGATGAATGACAATTTGATGTGATTACAAGTTGACACAGAAATTGACACCTCTAGAAATTGATTTAACATGTAGGTGGCCAGAGGCCAAAGATTCTGGAGTGCTACATGCAAAACCATGGTTGATTTGTTAAAAGAGGCAGGCAAGAGGTGTAAGCTCTGCTGAATAACACTTTTGTAATGCGATGAACAGGCAGCTCACAAACGGTAACATTTCTCAGAATACTGGCAAAAATCACCTCACACATACATTTATGTTGAAAACGGATTTCTGATTGCATTTTTGGGGTTAAGGGGACATGGGGAGATGTGCAGTAGTCGGAAGTGCAGTCAGATCTCAATCCAGGTCAAATATTTCTGCTGATGAACTGGTGTTCATTTAGGGTAGTATAATTTTAGGTATGCCACTCTGTTTCTCTGCTTTAGGAACTCCTTGTCACATTGAAGCTGCACATAAACAACAAGAAAATGAAGTAATCTCACTTAGTAGGTTTGCAAGAAATTGAACTGAGGTTTAAATGCATGTGAATGAATTGTGGTTGGTGGATGATCCCTAAAAAGGTATATTTCAAAAAATGACAACCTCAAGTCACTGACCTCTGTCCTCAGCGTCCTCTTCTCCAGCTGAGGCACTTGTCTCCAATCTGGAGTGCCAAACTTCATGGGCCAGGACACATTCCTGCAGATGCTGATGTCATGAGCATATGTCCCTGGGCTGGGGAGGGACAGGACAGACAGACATCAGCATTTTCAGTTACTACAGTTTCTCTCAGGTTAATTACCTCAGCTGGTCAGGTGTGTGCACTGTATCTGTACAAACAAGATCATTGTACAAAGTCAAGTCAAGTCACTTTATTTATATGGCACATTTAAAACACCAGGAGTTGACCCAAAGTGCTTCACAGTAAAGGAGGAAAAGTGTTATCATACATCAAAGAATAGAAATAGGTGTGTACATGGAATAGATAAGGAAAGATAAAATTAGAATAAATAAGTAGAGGGCATAGAATAAAAAAAAATATTATTTGTATTTTATATTGACTTTTTTGGAGTGATGATTCCACAGCCTTGAAGCAGTGACTGGAAAAGCCTGGTTGCCTTTTGTTTTGAGCTGTGAGGTTTGAGGATGAGGTGGGACTGAAAGAAGTTGCTGTGAGGAGTGTACTGGAGGCAGTGAGTGGTGTTAACAGATCTATAATGGAGCCAATTCATTTAGATTAAAGAGTTTTGAAAACAAAATGTAATATTTTAAAATGAATCCTATGTTTGACTGCTAGCCAGTACAAATGAGCCAAAACAGGTCTAATTTTGCATATTACTGTGTTCCTGTTAAAAGCCGTACAGCAACATTCTGAACGATTAGTAGCCAAGAAATGTTGGACTGAGACACAGCTGTATACGAGTTGCAATAAACCAGCCTAGAGAAAATAAAAGCATGTTTCAAGATTGTTGTGTGATAGGAGAGGGTTTAATCTGGCAATGTTTCTTAGATGATAAAAACTGCTCTTCACCACACTACTGACCTGTTTATTAAAGTGAAGTGAGGTGTCTAGCAGGACATCAAGATTTTTGACAGTGTCATGCAAGTTAGCAGACAGAGGGCCAAAGGCTTTACTCAATTTAGACACAGAGGAGGAAGAGCCAAAAAGTATAACTTCAGTCTTGCTGTCATTAAGTTGAAGAAAAGTATTAGCCATCCAGGATTTGATATTGTCTAAGCAAGTAAAGAAGTTTGTCGGTGTGCAAGAGATATTTGGTGTGACTGGTAGATAAAACTGTGTATCATTTGCATAACAGTGATACTATTTTTACAATAGATCCAAGAGGTAACATGTATATCTGAGAATAAAAGAGGGCCTAAGATCGACCCTTGCGGGACACCATATTTGATGGAAGCTGGTGAGGAGAGTGGTTTCTGAGTTGCACTGAAGGTCAAGCTGACCTTCAAACTGGGGTCAAGATCAGGGTTCCCACTCTTTCTTCAGCATCAAATTTAAGGACTTTTCAAGGACATTTCCAGGCCTTTTTCAGCAAATTGAAGGACTCAAAGTGAAGTCTTACCAAGTCAGGTAACATGCTGGTGGGGTCTCTGAGGAACCCTAATCAAACCAACTAAAAATCATGCCAAAACACACGTTAATCTTTTCAATCAAGCCAGTCAACCCTCTTAATCAAACTACTCTGGTCAAGTTGTTTTTTCAGCCTTGTTGTTTTAGCAGGTTGGGCCAATAGACATCCATCCTTTGATAATAAGATAGTCACACCAGCATGTACAGCTTGTCAAACGGAACATTGTTGGACAGGCTTGATTATGCTTATATGGAAGTTGGAAATGGCCTACAAAACCAGCTTGACCATCATAAATTGGTCAAACTAGCAAAATCGTCAAATTCAAAACATTCAAACTAAAAACTAGCTGATCAAACCAGCTTGAACCATATTAATGACACACCAGGCAACATTTTTTATTAGGTTAAAATACCAGCTTCTGGTTCTAAATACACAGCCACTTTGTTGGTTAAATGGCTCATTACGGGGTAAATGAATGCTCTGTCGGCTGCCCCTGTTTTTGCCTCGCACAGTTGTAGCACATGCTATTTCATTACGGCAAACCAATTTCAAAACTGAATGAAACAAAAATCGTGTTTATTACCTTTGGTTTCTAAATCCCTCCCTCCAACTTAGTCAAACCTTGGATAATACTTGACAGGCATTATAATAAACATGTTGTTGTTGCTATTGTGCATTTTAAAGGAATCACATTTTGATAGAGAAATGGAACTTTCATCCATTGACATTAGCAAGCCTGTAGCCTACCATGGGCACACATTTCTGGTGTCAAAGTATAAAACAGAGTAAAGCCAATCTCCCAACCTCCATCCACACAACTTTCTACAGAGGGACGATTGAGAGCATCCTCAGCGGCGCCATCACAGCGTGGTTCGGCAACTGCACCGCGGCAGACCGTAAGGCTATGCAGCGGATTGTGAGGACAGCCGAAAAGATCACTGGAGTCTCTCTGCCCCCCCTCTCAGACATCTACAGCACCCGCTGTCTGCGGAAAGCCAAGAACATTACCAAAGACACTACCCATCCCTCCCATGGACTATTCACCCTACTACCATCTGGCAGAAGGTTCCGCAGTATCACTGCCCGCACCTCCAGAATGGGGAAGAGCTTCTTCCCGCAGGCAGTCAGACTGCTGAACAACCTGTAGTGCAATTGGACTGGAATTTCTTAGTAACTCAGGATGCAAACCAGCGCGTCACAGCACACTGCACCTTATGCCCCCCGCACTTTCTTGCTGCTATCACTTATATTTATGTAGAATAGTCTCTAGCTGCTATTATTTATATTTATATTGAACAGTCTTCATTTTACAAATCACACCACTAGCCACAAAAAGCTATGTCCTGTCTAGCGTGTTTGTTTGTTACGTGTATCACCAATTGTTCCCGGTGAAACGTTGTCTCGTCTCACTATGTACTGTGTATATGGCTGAAACGACAATAAATCCCTACTTGACTTGAGAACATTTTGTAATTTGCATATGGAGTAATTCCCTTATTACCTGTAAAGCTAACCAGAATTTTACCATTAAAAACTTTACAATCAAAACTGTTGAAAAAGAAACATGTCTGGTACCTTTCAACTTTAAACCTTTAAAGGCTGGATTTGAACCCATAACTCCCTGTTCCATATGCACTCTGCATATGCACTAGGATACAAGCAATCAACATGTATGTGGAGAGGTTAGCAATTTGCTTTTGTTTTTGTAGGTTGGTAAACAACGATTGTTTCTGTCGATGTTGCAATCCATTAAAAAACTAAATATTGAATGCAAATGCATTTGTTAGCATGGGTGTATTTTATTACTCTATTGCCTGGGTGCAAATAGACACTCAGAACTTTTGAAGGAATGAACTACCTCAGATAGCTGGGGGTGACATTGATGTAAAGTGCCGAAGATGGGCTGGTGAGAACATTACCTCTGAGGAGTCTAAGAGTCTTAAGGTATCAATTTTGTCTATGAAGAACTTTCATAGACACAACTGATCAAAGTACTATAAATGCTAATGCAGTAAACATTTAGTTATTCATTTGAGTCTGTTCCACCAGGTAATGAGGTGTAGCAAGCTTTAAAATTGAGATTCTGCTGTAATACCTGGACAACTTCAAAGAAAAATCCAGTGTGAATCAATCAATAGCCCTGTGTGTGCTATCTGTAGGAAAAAGAAAACGAAATTTGATATAAGCTGAATAGCGAACTAGCAGCTATGGGGCATAGGACAATTAATGAGTGAGTTTCTGTTTCCAATTTTGTTTAGTGTTAGCTACCATTTGCTATTTGGTCTATGTTGTATCCATGTTTTCCCTACCAACTCAGTAACCTGGATGTCTTCTTTAATGTGTACGTATTGTGACACCTGCTGGGCAGCAATGGTTTAGCAAAACCTGCTGATAAAACTCACCCTGGGTTTGAGCCAGTCTGTTGGACAGCTAATCTAGCCATTGTGGAGTTGAATGGGTTTTTCCCATGAGAATCTGTTCTGGACAGGGTGGTAGGCTGGTACTTTTGTGGTGAGGGAGTCACTGTCTGCAGACAGGGATTAAGTTATAACATTGCTGCTGCCACAATTAAATAAATAATAATAACCCCCCCCCCCCCAGATGTTTCGCTGATTTAATTAGGCCTGGGTAGGACTAGTGTAGAGTAGCCTATTTCCACCCCAAAATATGTTGCATATAACTTGTTATAGCCATAGCCTAACTATTAATGGAAATATGATACATTTTAATGGCCCTCTTCTGACTTAAATCATGTGCAATATTGTCCTGTTTGTCATAACCTGTGCAGGAGGTCGAAAGCGTGATGCAGTTCTTGCTGCTAAAACATAGCCCTTCTTACTCTCTGGTCTTCTCTGGATGTTGTACAAGACGGTGCCAATCTGAAAGAAACAAAGATCGTTTTTAATTTTGACCACTGCACTCATTCGACCAGGCCAAGACATTCTGGATAGTGTTTTTCCAGCTTAGTATAACCAGAGACGGTTGACGAAAGTATCTTTAGTATAACTCACTACATGGTTGTCATAGCAGCCTGGTCCGCGCTCTGGGGATCCTCTCACTGCCAGCATCTCATTGCCCAAGCGATTGGGGGCAGAGTGGGCTGGAAACATCAAGCGCTGCTGGCAGCTCCCAAACGCCACATGACGGGTTGCTTTTTAGTTGCATAATAGCAAAGACATAAGCACTGACATTTGGGCTTACTCCTTTTGAAACATAGACTAGGCTTAACCAGAGACGCCTGATAAACGATCTTTGACTTAACTGTTAGCCAATGCAATTTTCTCAGACATGTATCAACCCTCTCTGCTGTGTTGAAAAGCCTTTGCTGATAAGCGCGGAATTCCACTGTAGGCTAAAACCTGATACATACGGGCTAATGTAATAAACCGCGCCAGAAATAGTCTAATGATATTAAAACACAGCCACATAGCTATTATCCTCCAGCCAAGGTACTTACCTGTCTCCTGTGTGACGGCCATGCCTACCTGCTTGTTTACAAATGGTTACTCCAGCAACCAGGTGGTCATCCTGCACCATTCCAGATGACAGCCTAAACAACAATATTGCAAAATATCCACAGAAAAATGTTATAGCAGGGACAGAAATTCATCTCTAGGGAACTGACAGTGGACAATTGTAAGCTAGCCTAGAGCTAAAAATGAAATGGATTTGGTCAGTCAGCCCTATCCAGACCAGACGGTAGTTCAGCCTTGGCTACTTGAGGGTTTCAACTAAGAGTGACATGAGCCTGTCCTAAACATGACATGACGTGTCAAACATTTCTGACACTTCATTAATGTTTATGACTGTTGTCAAGTGTCATTCGGTTTTTGTAGGCTGCTGTCTGCAAACAGTGTCAACTTTACATTACAAAACCCAAAACACATCTTTGACAATAGTCTTGAACATTAATGAAGCATCATTAATGTTCATGACACGTGTCAGGGCTCATGTCACTATGTTGACCAGACTAACCGACCTAACATTATTATTATTATTATTATTATTATTATTATTATTATTATAGGTTGGCTATAGTGGCAATAATAATACATCACCACTTTGTGTATTTGGTGAGCTTTACACTGAGTCAAACATATTTTTTTCTCTTTCCCTTAACAAAAACATGTCAAAGTCCTTTATTTCTGCTGTCAACACATGACAGCAAAGTCTACACGTGCATGTTACACGGAAGCAAAACAAAAAAAAGTAAAGGGCCTTCAGAGATAGGCTATAGACTATGGATCTTTGGCAGATGAAGATCAAGATAAGGAAATAAACATTAACGGGTATTTCCAATCACTTTTGGGCTCTTGCCCAAACTTTGGGATCTTACATGCTAGGTCATGGAAAAATTGTTTTCTGACAACAGTTTCCTGGTGGTTTCCAGGAGGTCTGTTAATATGGCAGGGATAGTATTTTCCCTTTTATGACAGGGTGGACTGATAAGAGGCTGGTACCTTGCCTATTTAAACAAACACAAAGCTTCCCCTCACTGAAAACCTCTATAATGCAGAGACAGACTTTCATCGGGCTTATCGGTATGCTGCCTACAACTAATATTTGGAAGTACATATATGCAAATACTTGAGAAAAACAATGGAATTCACTGAATACTATATTATTGTATTTTTGCAGAATGCTTTATTATTGTAAACTGTAAACTACAAAGTAGGCTAACTTTGCATGTCTCCCCCCCCAGCACTTATTGCCTTGTACCAGCATGGTAAGGCATGTTATTTGTCTTATTGACTTATTTTATTAAAATATATCCCTTCAATATGTGATTTCTTTTTTGCTCATTCATATGCTCTGGGTTCTTTTTTTTCTTGTGTCCAGGTATAGAGGCCAAGAGATATGTAATATGTGAAGGCCGGCCAGCACATCTCTCCTGTGGTATGTAATACATTCAGCACATTTAGCCAACAAGCAAGCAACGTGTCTTATCCACACTTAATACACGTGTTGCTGGATGTGGTCATCCAGACTAACTTGAGCTCATACATGCACTGGCATTGCAGGGAGAATTTAATCCTAAAGCTCACATTGCATCCATCATGAATCATGTTCCTTGAAAAGGAACTTCCTGTTTGTAGAATAGAATAGACATTTTGTGACTCAGTGTCATTGCACAGGATGGGGTTTCATCAAGGTAATCTCAGCAAGCTATGGACGCAGCAACAGAGACACCTGCAGCAGTGGAAAGCTGCCAAGTCAGCTCTCCAACACCCAATGCCACCAGCACCAGTCTCAACGCATTATTTCTGACAGGTACCACACCTGAGTAAAAAGATCACATTTATACCTTTACATTTTCTTATTTGTCATTTATATAACATTTAAATCTAGAGTGACTTACAGTGAACGAGTCACAGGGTTGAGAGTGTTGTATTATTGTGTACACATACACAATAATACAACTTCTTTGTGTTCAATAGGTGTAATGGCATGTCAGGCTGTGCTGTGCCAGTTACAAACGTTGTGTTCTCAGATCCCTGTGTTGGGACATATAAATACCTGGATGTATCTTTTCTATGTCTCCCAGCCAGTAAGTGTGACCTTACAACAAGCTTTTGTAGTGCAGCCATATGTGTGTTCTACTGTTACTAAATAAAACTCTCTTTGATCTTCAGAACGTAGTGTCACATGTGAAAATGCCCAGAGTGTCATCAGCTGTGGTAAATCTTGACTCTTTTACACCACCAACAATACCTACATGCAAGTTAGATAACAGTAATTCACAGTATATAACTCAAAAATTCTGAACATTATAGTCTGCACATAGCACACTTAAAGTACATGAACAACACAGATGTTTTATATTCATTTATTTTCATTATATTAATTTTATATTCAAAATTCTTTATTTACCCGGCAGGGTACATACCCAAAGGTGTAACAATAACACATGTATAACAATAATAGCCTACCTGTATACACACTTGATCATTTTAAAGTGATCAGTCTGTTCTGTTTCTTAAGACAGGGGAAGGCTATTTATTCATCATGCCAACTATGGAAGGAGAGATCTCCAAACCTGTCCCAATAAACTGGCAACGACCTCCCACTGTTACCACTCTCAAACAGACAACCTGCGCTCCAGGTCAGAGTTTCTCCATTCAAGTTGACAAATAGCCACATTACTCAAAGGTATAGGGACTGCTGATGCTGTGATTCAACTTCAGAGAAAGTTGCTAACAACGCCAGGGAAGCTGGTCTGAGGTAGACTATGAATCAATTAGAACTTAGGGTTAGCTTGCAACTGCCTACAACAGTTCCATTTGCTCTGGATGGAGGTATCCAGTGTCTACATAAATGCCAGCAGTTGTATTGGAAATGCAAAGGACTGAAAAGAGATTGTGTTTTTGTTCGATCTGTTTGATCTGGACAGGTGCAATAGGAAGAAGTCCTGTCAGTTAAATGCCTCCAATGCTGTCTTCTCTGATCCCTGTCCCTGGGTCAGCAAGTACTTAGAAGTGACATACAGCTGTGCATGATTATGTGAGTACACAATCTCAATGCAGGACTTATATGCTTGTGGTCCACTAGTGGTCTTTGAAGGCTTTGTACTTTGTGTACAAATTGCCTCCCATGTCTACATTCTTCTTTTGCCCACAGAAAATGCTGATTGTCTTTATTGACATCAACACATAGCTGCAGAGTAGCAGCCTCCAAGGCATGTGAATAAAACGGACCACACGTGAACAAATGAACGTCATAGCAATATCTAGTTGTTGTATGCTGCTGTTGTATACTGGTGTAACATGGTGAAAATAGTGAAATACTAAATCATGACTGCCTGATGTTCCAAATGGCATGCACTCCTTAGCAGTGTACATTTGAGTATTAAATGTATTGTAAATGTGAATGTATTAAATGTATGTATACATATTATATGTATATATATATATATATATATATATATATGTATTAAATATTTTTTTCAACTGTACAGTGATAACGTCAATTATCTACAGGAGCACAGAGGTTGCTGTAAGTTGTAGATTTCCTCTAATTGTGTATACAGAAAAGAAAGGTAAAAGACAAACAGAGATATCAGGAACATGTTAAAACTTGTATTAAATAAATTTGTAATGTAAATTTAAAAATAAATTTGTATATAAAAATAAATCAAAACTTTTCCAAACATTACATCTGTCTTAACCTTTATTTTTAGATCAACTTCTTACTTAGAGAATAAATCAGCTTCCCTGAGATCAGCCCAGCCAGCCATTGCTGTATAAACCTGCATCAGCAGTGTTCCTTGTCTGTCAGATACCTCATCATAACCATAACCATTTGGATGCATAATCCTTTCGCATCTGGATGAAAACTAGCTTCACTGGGAGTAGGGAGAGGCCATGTCACTTGTTGGATCAAACTCAATGATCTCCTTGATTTGTTTGGTTCACCCATGTTCAAGAAAACACAAAAAGGAACATATCACAGCTAATTATAGGTAATCTGGCACCCTGTTTGGGTAAGAGAATCCCAGAGAAGTAGTCTGGATGAAAATAAAACCTTAAATGGAAATCATTTTATGGGCTAAGGTCAAGAAAGGCTACAATAGCCATTGTGTATGAATGAGTGATGCGCCATCCACAAATGGCTGGCTAACATTCTACTATGCAAACAAAAAGCCATTTTGGCACATTCCCGTTATGCTGGCATCTCTTCTGGGCCCTTTTTATGATTAAGATTTAAGATTTCTGATGGATTGACTTGAAGTGGAAAACTATATGTGGTAGCAGAAATCAAAATTTGGCCATGTCACTTGTTGGATCAAACTCAATGATCTCCTTGATTTGTTTGGTTCTCAGACTGCATAAGTGCACTGTAGTGAATATTCCAGGTCACAAATGTTTGTCTCAGGTTTGCATGTTGATTACTTGTCAAAGGAATTAAATGCCTTTTACTTGTGGTTGTTATATCCACCACTGGACTGCCATGGATCTAAATATTTATTTTGCTCTGTTGTTCTTTGAGACACTTTAACATCTTAACAATACAATTGAGTTGAAACTAGCGTGTATTCTTTTTATTGCCCCTAATATAAACACCCATGTGAAATATCTGTTGACATGACTGCAAAGTGCAGGTGCAAGCTATCACAAGGAAGCAACCACAAAAACAATGTTTTTATTGCTCTGACCAAAAGGCTGCATGCTGCCAGCTGCCAAACATGTTTCTCAAAGCATTATGTCTGATAGGTAATCTTCATGCAAACTTGGATAATTAATATAAGCCAAAATGTATCCCTAATGTTTCACACTAATTTATGTTATAAAAAAAATTTAGGACTTGCATTCCAGTTATAAAGAGGGGAAATGTGGGCACTCCCAACTCAAGCAGACTATAATCAATATAAACATTTATTATTTTGGCACAGCCTATCTCATAGCTAAACATAAACAACTTCCTTGGTCATCTTGCAATAGGACAATCAGTTTCCTTATGACACATGTGCTGGTGGTTTCAGGAAGTCTATTAATGAGGTAGTGATGGAATTTGGTTGGTAGTTTTATGGGAAAGTGAACACTAACGTGATACCTTGCTTATTTAAACAAACATTAAACTTCCTTGTGCCGAACTACCTGCTTACCACAGTGCAGACAGACACTGATTGGAAGCCTTGGAATTGCTCTGGCTATCTCTAACAAAACACAAGAACATTACAGATTCACTTGCATCTATATTGGTTGATTGATTTATTTTATTGTGCTGTTTTGCAGGACTGTCTGCCCTGTACCTGAATGCCCAAGGTTGTGGTAGTACTATAACACTTGTTGATGTATTTCATTTCTAAGCTTCAGTACTTGCTTTCCATTCCATTCCATAGCCTCCATCCTACCACTTGTTTGTTCCTGTGTTCAGACTATAATGTCTACAGATACAGAGTACGTGAAGATGGGAAAGAACATTTCTCCTGTTTTTATGCAAAACATCAATCTTTCCCAGTACATCTCATGTCATTGATCGGTCTCGACACATCATGTCTGGTAAGCTGAAAATTATATAAATATGCACATTATTGTGTACATCATGTAATGATTCAGAGAGCATTATAACATTGTTTTCCATAGATGCTATGACATGAAGTACATGTGACAAGCTTTTCTATTTATCCTCTGGTTTTACCAATTTGCAAGTTGGCCAAGATTGATTCTTAGGAAGAACAATGTCACATACAAGGGACCCAGAATGCTATCAGCTGGTGGTAAATGATAAAACATTGACATTGCTAACATCTGTAAACCCAATTCCAAAAATATTTGTAAAATGCAAAAAACATGATAATACACAAATCTCACAAACTAATGTTTAGTTGCAAAATGGATAACATAACCCCAAAAATCTTTTTTAAAAAACTGTTACTAGTATTAAATGAGTATAGAAAAGCTGTGCAATGTTCAAGAAAACACAAAAAGGAACATATCACAGCTAATTATAGGTAATCTGGCACCCTGTTTGGGTAAGAGAATCCCAGAGAAGTAGTCTGGATGAAAATAAAACCTTAAATGGAAATCATTTTATGGGCTAAGGTCAAGAAAGGCTACAATAGCCATTGTGTATGAATGAGTGATGCGCCATCCACAAATGGCTGGCTAACATTCTACTATGCAAACAAAAAGCCATTTTGGCACATTCCCGTTATGCTGGCATCTCTTCTGGGCCCTTTTTATGATTAAGATTTAAGATTTCTGATGGATTGACTTGAAGTGGAAAACTATATGTGGTAGCAGAAATCAAAATTTGACTAAAGTCTAAACCACAAAATGAATATATATCTGCTTGAAAAGAAACATCTGCTAATGTTCACATGAAAATGTAAAAATACAAATGTTCATTTCAATTAGTGTCATAATTAGAAATATGTGTGCACTCTGATCTGGTCAATCTGTGCAGGTGCAAAGGGAAGAGGTCATGTCAGTTAAAAGCTTCAAATGCTGGCTTTTCTGATCCCTGTTGCAGTGTACAAATACCAGGACATACTGACAACTGCATGTGTGAGCACACAGTGATATGTTCTGCAGCAGTTGGTTTTAACTGGCAGCCCACTGGTGGTCTGACTAGACACTGCAGGTAGTCACTGACCACACATTTTGTTGTGAAGTAGGAATCCCTTCTAATGTTTAAAGTAATTTGTAGGCACTTTTGAACAATTAAACATTTGCAAGAAAACAAAACAGACCATAGGATATAAGATTTGCTAATAACAAAAATTACTACTAATAAAAACACTAATTTAGATATGTAGCATAATCCACTTTGTAATCTTGGGAGGGCACTCCTTATCATCAAAACACAGAAATAGATTGATTGTTGTCCATTAGACAGGTGGCCAGCGTTCAGCTGCATGAGGAAATGGGACCCTTGTGTATGTTGGTTTTCACAGGAAGAGCTGATCACCTTTACTGAACACACAGCACACAGTAGCAGTATAATGTTGACAGTGACAGTGTTGTGTA
Organism: Tenualosa thibaudeaui; assembly: GCA_027481765.1. Classification (NCBI taxonomy): domain Eukaryota; kingdom Metazoa; phylum Chordata; class Actinopteri; order Clupeiformes; family Clupeidae; genus Tenualosa; species Tenualosa thibaudeaui. Next base: position 7,884,637 of record JAIFZK010000005.1, read on the forward strand.
TTTTACAGTGAGCACAAATATTAAAACACAAACAAATGTATGTACGCACATTGTTTGCCAAATATGCAAATATGCAGTTTGCACAGTTTAAAGTGACAGACGACTGTCAAGAGTATTTTGTAGGTTGCATTGTGGTTTAAATGTATCTTATTCATCTTCATCTTAATCTTCACCTACATTGTAAAGAGAATTGTACATTTCACTGATATTTTGGTTGACATTGATTAGCAGACAAGTTTTAAATATCATTCATGTCATTCATGGACAGATGCTGTTTAATGTAGTAATTGTGATGAGGTCTTGCAGAGTGAATGAGACCAAAATATATTGTAAAATAATGGGTAAAATAATGACTCAGAATGGGAATAAGGATGAAGATAATGAGTGAAGTTACACATGATCAAATAATAACAATGTCTGTTATATGTCTGTTATTTAAGTCTGTTCTTATTTTGTTGGTGATTTTTAACTGTCTATTCAGATGTTACTAGTATTGTTTCAATATACCATATAGGTCCAAAGATCCAGAGATACAATATAATGTATAGGCGTACCTTGATTTTCACTCTCATAAAATCAAGGTACACATATACACAAAAGCATATAGTCTGTAACTCTACTAATGTACCTTTGAAGTATTTCACCACTAAGAGCTTCAATGTCTGAGTGCTTAGGTCAGCCACAGTGATGAATTTTCAAGTGTAAGGCTTTTATGATATGAAGTCATTTAAGGCAGACGGGAAAGACTGTGCTGGAGTTGGAGAGCATTTCCCATTTCCCACAAAATGGCAAAGTGTTTTTCTCAGTTTCTCGTTATATATGTAAATTATGATTTCTGTACACTTACCATGCAGAACCATCTACGGTCAAATCTTCTTCCATCTCGCTGGTGTGAATACAAAGCTCTGAGGATCTATCTTCTGGTTGATCTATTCTTCTGGTTGATTTCTGTCCTTCATTGTAACCGATTTCAAATGGTGCTAGAAACCCCTAAAGACTCTGAACACCAAAAGAAATCGGTCAGCCTTGCTAAGAGGACAAGATCTCAAGGTGCTGTGGTGAGGTTTTCCAGAGCATCCTCCAGCAATCGTCATCGGGCTGTTGGTTCTTCTTTAAAACTTAAAGAGGGGGCTGTGTGCAGGCTAGGGCTACTCCAAGAACACTGATTTCAAATGGTGCTAGATGGATAGCAACTCTAAGCCACCACCTGAAACCAGCTTCCAGGAGAAGCATGAAGCAAACTGCTGGTACGATTCAATGTGGTGACTTCCTGATGTGGAGTCCTTCAGGAGAACCACAAGGTGGTTCTATGATTCAGTGTGCCAAGCTCACTAAGTTACTAAGTTATGGAGTCTTGACCTCAATGCATGACTCTGCATGTTCACTGAGAACAGTACGACTGTCCAACTCTTGATTGCAAAATTCTGTTCAGCGACTAGAGAAATAATTTGAGCATGTATGTATATTTCCTAATGCCAGTGAAGGGAATTATAATATGAATAATGTACATTTAGGGGCATGACCCTTTATTTAGATCTCTCTCTCTCTCTCTAACACACACACACACACACACACACACAATGCAGTGACAGGTAGTGTGGGGTCAGCTCACTGGCACATCACCTGTTATATGTCTGGCATTACAAAAACAGAGCCATTAAAGGCTTAATTCTCCCCTCTATGCATACCCAGCAGTCTTGGCTGTAATTTAGTTGTTACTGTCACAGTGATGCTCACCCAAAGATTCCCAACCTGGGAACAGTCTATGTGTACGTACATATCAATCGTATCGGTATTGTAATTGCCACTTAGAGATAAGTATTCTTTAAGTGGAAATTAATTAGTCTGTTAGTCTTAATACCATCAAAGCATTGTTTAATCCTTGCCTTCAAGTCAAATCATAACGAAATCATCTTAAATAATGTCAATCTAAATAAATGATGTAAATAAAACCTAACAAAACAGCTGCTCTGCTACAACAAGCTGCTTCAAGTCTAGAATTATGCTGAGTATCCAGAATTCCATCAAGCCTGAAGTGATCATCTGCATGTTTTTTCTTTTTTTTCCTGCTTTTGGTCTGATTTACATGTACTAACAGAGCAATCTGATTGACCTCAAGTTTACCCCATTCAAAGGACAAATTTTCAATCCGCTCTTCTTCAACTTGGCAAAGAGAAACTTAACACCCACAGACTGGCTGAAAAGGTACAGACAAAAAAAATGCCATCAACTTGTTGTGGAAACCCAACCTAGAAGGGCGCTTTTTACTGCCTATGATCTCGACAGCCAAACACCCTTGAAAAGAAGGTGCACAGAATTCCCAGAACCAGGCACTTTAATCGTAAAGATCTCTTTTCAGCCTTCCCTACCAGATGTTCTCATGAGACATGAGCATGCACTGACATGAATTTGGATGAGGCTGCAGCATCCTAAATCCAACCACAAATCTGTGACACAATATCAGGTGGCATTAGCAATGGACAATTGAATGCTGCCTCTTCCTGGAAGAAACAAATGCTTCTATGAGTGTTTGTTTGACTCGATGATCACTTCAAGTTGACTTGATCAGCGTAGTTAGAGCAACAATGACACTGGATCATTGCTGTCTAAAACAGCACAGCCTTAGTAAATCTGTGAGTCTGAACAGTGAGGGCTTAATGTGGGCAAAAGCAAACCGTTACATGGCGTATTTTTTTCCAAAGGAGCAACCTCCTGCATTAGTGAAACAGCAAAGCAGCATCCTGTGACTAAATCCTAAATTACCTGGGCAGTATTTCTGAAAGAATAAGCATTGCTTGTTAACCAAAGTGGCAAATATGGAGAGAGAGAGTATTCAATGATAATCTCTCTTCCATTTAGCTTGTTGCTCAATAGTGCTTTTGCACTGTTGAGTTGTGTGTATGTCCAGACACACACATATACACACACACACATACATACATACACAATATTAATTATAAGAAATCTAACATTGATATTAACAACCAGGCACACAAAGAAATGGCATCGCAATGGTTTGGTTTTGAAGGTAATACGTTAAGACGAAAAGCCCAACACCTACTAAATGGTCTCTGCATGTGAGACAAACAAACAGCGTCTTCTCAACATGGAGTGGAGTGGGTCCACATAACTGCATCTTCGCTAATCCTCTTGCTCACCTGGCGCACTGGAGAGTGGGCACTAAGCTGTTTTCACAGCTCTCGTACACACTGCTGTTTGTGCCGCTGGACCTTGTCTTGCCCTGCCTTGCCTTGCCAACAACCAACGCCCCAACATGGAGGAAATTAGAGGAAGTGCCAGATTCTGCCAGGGAGTGCCCCTCTGCCAGAAGTGCCAGGAGTGCACCAACTGGTGAGACCGTGCCTATTCTGCTTTTACTCTCTCTCTCTGCCTTTCGTCTTGGCACAGCTGTGGGCCTGTTCCCACCCTCTTCGCCCTAAGCCTCTCTAATTTCCAGTGTGCCGCACCACACACCTCTCCACTCCACTCCATTCCTCCTCTCTCTGCAGCGGGCCACTCCTAGGTGCTCCATGTGCATACTTTAACTGATTAGATGAAAGTTTGGACTGGGGGATGGCTGCACTCAAAATAGTTTCACTCCTTGCACTCCTGGTACTGTTTCTATTGTCTCAGGGCAGCATCTTTCCTGAGAAAACTCTCCTTGGGAGAAACTAGAGCAGCAAGCAGCCCTGATGTAACTGACGGCGTAACCATATAACAGTTACAAGAGCAGGTAGCCGAGATTTGTTGTTGTTGTTACGTTGTTTTCTCTCGGCTGCAATGGCCCCTGGTGACAGTTGCTGTTTGGAGGTGTCTTATTTCCCTCCACAGACTCGGCCCTCTCACTTTTTGCCTTTCGAGTATGTTGCTTCCCTGCCCCTCTGTTTTGTTGTGTAATGTTTATAAAAGATTTAAAGGGCCACTGTTCTTTTCTGCACACTGGCGAGAGCAACAACCAGGCCACCACAACAGTTTGGACAACAGAGAAGCGTCTTAATCCAATCTTTGTTTTGCCTTTTGAAGTAGAACTTGAAAGTGAATTACAAATTAAAGGCCGTGAGAATCTGTTCAAATTCAGCCATTGCTGTGCAGGCTCAAAACAAAAATCTGATCAGCAGAATAAGACATCATGTACCAGTCCTGACCTCAAGAAATATAACCAGGCTGGTTGTTGCAACATTTTGACAGTGAGACTCAGGCTTTTCTTTTCTTAAGAAAAGGGGAATCTTTTAAGAAAATAATAGTTGTAAAAGAATGATTGAATCAACAGTAATCCTGACAGTCTATGTACAAATATGAGCTGTCTGGAAATGACCTTAACCAAACCACTCTTACATGTGTCACAGATATTCTCATTGCACATGCAAACACACACAAGAAAAAGTGCTCTCCTGTTGCTAGCCTCATTCATAAGAAATGACCTCCCAGCGAGGCAAGTAGAGTCATGGGTCACACAGAGGATTGCAGCCAAAGCTCTGCTCTTTGGCCTGGACTGGAACAGCAGCAGCAGCACCAGCTGCACTGCAGAGCCACTCATGTCCAGATGCTCCATCTGATGCTCCAGATGCATCTTCTGGGGATGTGGAGCCAAACCACCCTTACCCACAGCAGAACCCCCAGAATGGCGCAGTCAGGTGATCTGCCCTTTTAAAGAGGTACTCTCTGTGATTCATAACACCATAATACGCAACAGACTTTTTGTTAAGTTCAGCAAATTACTACTGAAAGTCCCCATTCCATTTTGTGTGCAGGCTTAGAAATGGTATAATGTTTACAAACAGTCCTCTCTCCTTAAAAGGATCAACGTGTCGCTTCAGAAACATGAGGTAAAACAAGGTAAAATCTGATGTCACATATGAAGAAACATTTCACTAGACAATCAACAATCACCAACTCAGCCTAAAATGTTTCAAACAGGGATGTGAGGACCATTTTCTGGCCGTCCGGAGACAGGCAGCTGAATCTCAAACTAATACAGGTGCGGCTTCCCACCCTCCCAAAAAAAAGGCTCATCCCCTTGGGAATATAAACTCATTAACCACCTGCTGAATCACAGATTGCGGCTTAAATGAGCAGAGCTAGATAAGTAGGCGATCCTGCCAAAGAAATGACAATTATTAACAACTAACTCTTCAAACTGTCCATGCGGTCCGAGGGAAGGTATGAATCAAACAGAGATTCTGAAAGGACCAGGTATCTGAGAGATTGTGACGAACGGTGAAACATCGCCTGAGCGCAATGGAGTGGCCAGTCTGTCTTAACGGTGGGGCAAACAAGCAGAGCAAAAAAAAAAAAAAAAACAAGCACCCGGACTGACTGCGTCAGACGATACACAACCTGGACCTGTGGAACACACACGTGCCAGGATCTCTGCAGTATGTCAGAGAGTGTGCCTGTGTGTGTGTGAGAGAGAAATGCTCATTTTTCTACTGGATAACCTGATGAACAGCGATTGGTGCTGACTGCAATGTAATACTCACCAATAACAAGTTATTTAGTATAACACAGCATTTCTCAGAGTAAAAACAAACCCTAGTAAAAAAGTATTTTGATACATTTCTCCAACATTATAACATTAAAATACAAAAGGAATGATATCAGGTTCTTTACATAAATGTACATGCAACTCTAAACAACACATAACACTCAAACATGACAACAGTACCTCTTGTCCAATCAGCTGCAGCCCTCCACCTGCTTGCCTGTGCTCAGCCAATGGCTCCTGGTTGTTTGCACAGCCAGAGTGTCTGATAGGAGTGCTGGGCTGTCACTCAGGGCTCTTGTGTTGCTGCTTTCGGAAGTCTGGCGCATGTGAACTGGACCCATGCCAGCGCAGAGTCACCAAGAGAGCAAGGTAAACAATTTCTCTCTCTCGCTCTCTCTCTCCCCCTCGCTTTCTCGTTCTTTCTCTGATCGAGAGCCATGACATTTAGACTCTGTGCAGTGCTTCCTTGCCGACAACACCCCCGCCTTTAAAGGGGAATAGACGGCAGCTGATAAAGAAGAAAAAGAGAAACTGAGCGAGAGAGAAAGAGAAAGAAGGGAGGGAAAGAACGACAGAATGACACAGTAGAAAGCACAGATGAGAAGACTGCGTCATCTCTTCTGTACCCACCAACTCCACGCACGCACACTTTCACACACACACACTCACACACACACACACACCTGCAGGTAGCACTGGACTAGTGCATAAGAGAAGGAACTGATCAGCAGCACCAGCACCACGTCGTCCACTGCTGATAACGCAGACACAATTACAGGCGCGCTCTCGTCTCCTTCCTTGCCCTGGCAAGCCTAGCCGGGGCTAAATTAGCTCCCATGTTCCAATTCTGGTTGTGCCCTCCAATAAACAAACAACAAACAAGGCTTGCTTAACGCCCTCTCTCTTACACCCTCTCCTGGTCTCTCTCTTGTCAACACCTAGTATGTAACACTAGAAATGTCAGGAAAAAACGCAGTGGATTCCGACTAATGGGATATGAAATGATCAATGTTGGGCGGATCAGACATGTTGTAGGCGATAAGAGAGTAAGATCCGGAACCTATGTCTGGACTGTCTTCGCCAATGTTCATGGTACTCTTACACAAGTACTGAAATCACCTGTTACCTTTCCCACTCCCTCCAATGGTTAGTCAGGTCACAAGACGAACATTCGCACGCACTCTGTGTGTCTTTACAGGTATATATGTACATACCTATACATTCGTCTCTATAGGAATACAGACAGAAACGGCGCAAAACAACTCCCGTGAAAGCGCTGGCCAAATGCATTTCACCTCGATATCAAGAACCTTCGAGAACAAGAGCTCATTCTTTAACCCCTTCATTCGATGTCTGCCCAAAGTGCGTAGGCACGTCAGTGCGCCATCAAAACATTGTGGGCTCAGACCCCGGAGAAAAGTGTGTCAGCTCCTGAGCATCCATATTGGAACTCAGCACTGCGATGTCTAAACTATCGGCTCGAATAGAGAGCTGAGCCAAAGGAGGAAAGAAGCCCTTAAGAGCAGAGAGGAGGAGGAGGAGGAGGAGGAAGAACGGATGAGAGGAGAAGAGGATGAGAGACTGGGTCGCACTCACGTCCACTCTCAGGTTGAAAGCCCGGTCGAATTGAGGCTGCTATTCTCCTCGATACTGTTTTCCCTTCGACGTGAAAAAGTGACGTAGCAACTAATCCAAAATCTCTAGCTCGCGCACCCTCCCTCCTTCTCCCTCCCGTCCCCTCCCCTCTCCCTCTCCCTTCACTCTCTGCCCCCCACCAACCACTGCCACACACACATGCACTCTATTTTCATCTTGTTGCAACAGCAAAGTCTCCTGTTCAGACGACTCGTTCTTACTGACACACATACACACAAATAGTTCGCCCCCCTCCCCTCAAAACACTCCCTTCACCCCATCACCCCCCCTCCCCCCACTCCACCCCCCAAAACACCTATCAAGCACACAGCAGCAGACACAAACATAGGCTGCACAAATCTCTTCCTCCTTCCCTCCCTCCCCCTCTTGACCCCCTCCCGCTCTCTCTCGCTCTCTCTCACACACACACTCACTCACTCACTCACTCACTCACTCACTCACTCTCTCTCTACCTCAGTGTGACGCAGCATTTAATTCTCTGGACTTTTTTCCCCCTCTCGCTCTCTCTCTTTTTGCCCACTGCCGTCGCTACATGAGCGCAGAGTCTCTTGGAAAGCTTCTCGGAGCTGGCGGCAGGCAGCAGAGCAGAGGCGGCGGCGGCGGCGGCAGAGCTGGCACTAACCACAACAGCAACAGCACAGAGGGGGTAAAACGAGTACTGCCTGCTACTCAATAATGATCCAGAGAGAGAGAGAGAGAGAGAGAGAGAGAGATCACTGTTAAAGAGATAGAGCCACCTTCCTCTTACTGTCCTGTCCGTGCCCCTCCTCTCTGTGTTACTCTCTCTCTCTCTCTCTTTCTCTCTGTCTTCCTCTCTCTTTCTCCCATATGTGCCCATCTTTAATTGGGTCTCTGGCCTCAACAGCACCCCCTCACACATATACACACACAGTTTGGCTCAGCTCGAGCCCTCCTGTGCAGCTCCTGCTTCTCTGCAGTTTAGCTGTGAGTGAAGACACTTTCCTGTGCTCGTAAGCCCAGTGGATTGTGCCTGGCTGGTCACCTGATTTCTCTTTTTCTTTTTTTTTCCTTTCTTTTTTTTTTTTTTTTAAAGGCACATGTCGAGCCTGCGCAGGGGGAGGTTATGTAACCGCTGGGATGCTGCTCTCTTTTTTATCCTCCAGCCCTTTAGAAATACACACACACACACACACAAACACACAAAGATCCTGTCTCCGCTAGCGAGATTGTGAGCATCGACTCGCTTCAGCTGAAATCAGAGAAGGAATTTGTCGAGCGTCCTCTGAGGTGGCTAAGCGATGGTGCTTTGCACCCCGTCTACATCTCAATCCTCTCGAGGAGCTCTGCTCTATAAGGTTCCAAAAGCCCTGAATCACCCCCCTAGCACGTCACCCACACCCACCCCTCTACCCTTTCTCCCTCCTCTCTGCATCCTCCCAGTTATGGGGCACATGCTGAAGCTGCTTCAGCTGATGCTGGTGAGCAATGCCAGTCTCTGCCGGGTGGGGGGTGGGGGTTTGGGTTCGGGTTCGGAGAGGCTTATAGCACCGTGGCACCGCGGGACATCGTATGAATATATCATGGATTTCCTCTTCCTGTTTTTGCCCCTGCCCACATGCAACCGTAACCACGGCAACGGCGAAGGAGTGCCATGCCTATGTCATCAACACCCCCGTGGTCGAACATGAGGTGAAGATAGGTTAAGCAGAGGGTGCTGCAGTATGAGGGAGAGGACCACAGATTCATTTCAGATTTACATAAGCCATTGCCTCCAAATAAAAGAAAATTATGTGTTATGGCATCATACTACATTTGATAATTAAACTGAAATGAATTAAACTGAAATTCATGAAATATGAATAATATTGATTGTCCACATTATGACTCCAACAAATGTATCCGATTTCAAATGGTTGATTTAATGACCTTTTTGTAGCTTAGTATAAAGTATAAAAGGTGGAGCAGGTCAGCCACCTTTATTAGAGGCAATCTCAGCTGCTAGCTCCTTTTAAAACATGATGTACCCAAAAACATAAAGATACTAAACAGTGGTGGCCAGTAAAATCTTTTTGAGTATTTCTGTTAGAACTTTTAAACTAAGAGAGGAAAAGCTTTCTGTATACATTAACTCGAGAGGTAATAATAACATTTGTCAGGATTTATGGGATCTGGGGAAGTATTATGCAATCCAAAGTATCAAATTTCTAAGCTTAGCTCTACTGTTGTTCAGTGCGTTTTATCTGTGCACTTCATTGATGAACTAATCTTCTGAGTAATAACTATATTAAATGGTTTAAGAAGTTTAGGCAATGTTCCTGTGCAAGTAAATCTTTCATTATTTCTTGACAAACAAATGGACTGCGAGATATTTCCAGGTCTTTTGTTTCTGTTTCATGTCAGCACTGAATAAACAGATCTGATTTCATTATGACAGAAACCATTAGGGTTTTCTAAGGAAATGGAACCATATAGTGTGTAATAATACCAAACAATTATGAGAGGAGCATGTGGAAAGGTAATGGAACAGAACTGGTTCTGCATAGAAACAAAGGTGCCGAACAGACAGTTCCATCTAACTGTTTAAAAGATGACAGTGCAGTCTTTTTAGTGTTAAAGTATTCTATGGTCATAGAATAAAAGCACAAAAATGGAATCAGATATGCCATTTCATGTGCCCGTATAATGGTTATAGTTTGGTATTCACTGAAAGGAAGAAATATTAAATTTGATTTTGAAAAGCATTTGAATCCGAATTAGACTTAAGACCCATTCATGCCTAGTCTAGCTCATGGCAAAACTACAAGTCCCATGGTGCCTTGCTTTCCCGTATCTGGCCCTGTGATGAGATGAAGCAGTGGGGTCATGTGTCAGTGAGCGTCATAGATAGCAAGGAGATGACAAAGCACACAGACGCATAAGCCTCTTATAGCCCTAATTTAACTACGGGAACAGAAGTGGGACAGTTGTAGGTGAAATAAACATGACAACAAAATGTGCACCTAGACCAAGACCGAGAGAATCTATCTACCTGACTAAAAAAAGAAATGCTTTGACATGAGATTATGTAGTCAGATCTGGAGTAAGACAGAAACAGCAACCACCAGTCACACTGAAGTAAGGAGGATACTATCTCTACTGCGATGTGCACTGTTTCTTTAAGAGACAGATATCGGCAGTATTTTTGAAAAATCGATGGACACATGAGAATACATACAAGAGACAGCTAATGACAAATGGGAAAAGCTCCCAGTTATAATGACCCTCGGAGTTGCATCATTAGTTCAAGGAGAACAGGAGCTCCCCATCCCCCAAACACACACACACACCAACTCACTAGCTGGTGATGAGAGTACATCACTGGACGGCAGCTCTCTCCAGTGGGATTCTCTCTCTCTCTCTCTCTCTGTGAGCCACCCCTGTTTTAAGAGCATCTGTCGGGCCAATGGCCCAAGCTTGGTGAGGGCTGACAACCAGCTGCCAGCCTCATTGCCAGGCAGGCAGGACCAGCAGGCTGCCCGGCTGTGACTCCACTCCGCGAGGGGTGGGGCGGAGGAGGGGCACGCTCACACCAACCCACAACACAACACACAAGAGCACAGCTGACCAGAAAGACGTCTTTATTGGCCGAGCTGAAGAGGAAGCTTTGTTCCTGCCCACCGAGCAGTCTAGAGCAAACCACAGGCAAGCTATCTATCTGGCTTTATGTACCTACAAACTGTTTTGCTTCTAGTCAGCACTACTGGGGCAGGGAGAGTGACAAAAACAAGAGTGAGAGAGAAAGAGAGAGAGAAAGGTGGGGGGCTTTGTTAGTTTGCTTTCAGTTCAGTCTGAAGGATTTGAAAGTGACATTTATCTTCCAGACCATTAGGCCTTTAACCTGGACCATATAAAAGCACCTTGGGAAAATCCAGATGATAGAAACCTCTACAGTAAAAACTGTATGTGACAAGGTAATTCGATCTGCATGAACTGTGGGTAGCAATGACAATGCGAGATGACAGTGAAGACTTTGCAAAAGTTACCTTGCATTCAAAGAGATAATGTCTTATCTTCAAAAGCCCCATCTGAGGAAGTGAAATTAATGTGTTGGGACATCACGAGGGTTGGTCTCTTTCTGATGGCAACCAGTGAGAGATAAAAACTAGAATGAAATATTACTAAAGATCACTGCACCACCGCACATAAGCAGACATGCTCCAGATTTATGCCCTTGTATCTTGTCCTGGATATCAAAATACGTTTCACCCGCTCCCCCACAGCAAGCGGAGATCTGTCAAGCGCAGAGGTCTGCCTGGCTCGTCCAAAAGGGCTTACAGTAAGTGTGTGGGAGCTTGCTGGGTTTTCAGCCAAAAAAAGCCTATTGATAAAAGGCTCAGCTTTCATCTAAGGTTGTCTCCCTTCACCTGCTGAGAAACATATGGAATATGGCACATCAAAGCATGTTTGCTAATGGGTCACAGGTGGTGGTGGGGATATCACGGTAGTCCGGGCCAAGCCCTGGGCACTTTGTCAACTCTGCATAAAGGGTATAGGGTAGAGTGAGTCATCAAGGCTTTCCAGATTTCCTAGAGCTGCAAAGTTTGAGTGCCACCCTCGACGGGTAGATGGGTGGTCACTTATTGTGTGGTCCTCACACAATATGGCTAGCTGAAGCAGTGAAGCAGTGACACAAACACACATGCACACAAACACACACACACTCAAAACATCTCCCTAGGGCTCTTTTTTTAGACATTGGAATTTCTCTAGCAGTAGATTTTTTCTGGGTAACATTTATCACTGATCTGATTTTTCCCCCTGTCGTTAAGCAGTCAGATTGCCCTGGAGGACAACTCACAGTTGTTGACATGGTCAGAAACACATGTATACATGAGTCTAAAATCCCTAAACCTTCTGAATGTGAGTCATGGTGTCTCTACTCTTTCTGCCACATAAACTCATGTCCACCGGGAGAATGGCTGTGTTTACCTAGATGGCATTCCCCGTGAAGTTGCTCTTGCAAACACTAATGATGGATGCAGGAGAAAAGGGGGTGGGGGTGGGGATGAGAGAGGGCCGTGCCGTGCCGGTCCTTCCTGTGTGCAAGCTATTTCTATTTATATGGCCGTCATTCAACAGGCAGCCCGGTTAATTTTAGCTGTGTCATCCCTCCGCTGCGTTCTATTTCCTAGAGCTTAATCTGCCCGTCCACCCGCCTGCGGGAGAAGCGAGGAGAGAGGAGCCTAGCCTAGCCCAGCCCCAGCTGCACTGGGAGCTCTCGTCGTCGCTCACATGTGTCACAACGTACTGGAGCCACCACGGCGTTTGTGTGACGCACTTTCTATCCCTGCCCCCTCCCCTCGCTCTGCTGCCCCCAAACATGATCCATCTCATCCATTAAGGGAGACAAACAAACATCCAAAACAAGCACACACATACAAAGACAGTGAGGAGGGGAACCAATTTGCTCAGGTGTCACTCTGGTTCACACAGACATGATGCAACACGTCATCGAATGAATCACATGAGGGTGGATGACTAGGTCGGTTCCTTTCCTCACTGCCGGGGATTCACGTTTACATGAATTGACAGATTGACAGATAAATTACATCCACAACTCAAAATACATTCTGAATCTGATGATCATCATGTTCAATGTAGGGACCGTAAGTTTTTAAAGGTGAGTGAGTTAAAAGTGAGTATTTTTGTTTTAAACATCAAGATGCTAAATCCAACATTAATGACATTAATCTGAAGGATAACACAAATAGTAGGAAACTGCTTCTGATCCTCTTCTGTATGTTGATACATACATATCAAAAGGGTTAAAATGCATTAAAGCATTGAGTAAAACATGCCACAATATTGAGTAACACTCTTTATGTATGCTCTCTCATTTAGATATCATAGGTATTTTCATTTTTGTCAACAACAACAACAACAACAAAAAACATCCATTTCACCTTTAAATGTAATCCGTCATCATGTTTACGTCATTAACAGATTATGGTAATGAGCACATGTCCACAGCCCAGACAGGATGTGGTGAACATCATGAGAAACCGATCCATTTGGTTCCTTGTTCAATTTCATATTCAGCTAGTTCTCTATACATTGTTGCTTCCGTATTCTAGGTTTCTCACTTTGGTACGTAAAACGACTCATGATCTTAGTCAAGTAATTACTACTTCATAAGGGATTTTATTTCATTATCTGACATAATGTGTTCACTGATTTATACACAAACGTACATACAGATCAGATAGACAATGCTTAAAATAGCTGACGATGTGTAAACGCTCTGTTCAGAGGTCAGTTAATAAGAAGCAAGAGTAAGTCCAACTTAGAGTAAGGTAAGGTAACACATCTTAAAATATGTTTGGACATACAAACATTCACTGGCTATTTGGCTTTGCTAAATGTAGGTGTCATGGACTTACCTTCCTGTGTCTACGAGACCTCTGCTTGACACAGCCTTCTCTGAACCCTTCACTTCACACTCACTAGAAACTCTTCTTTCTTGTCATCACAGAGGAACTAAAAAAGCACACGACTGTTAGCAGCGCTCCAGGGCTCGGGATTAAAGGTTCGCTTATTTATTCAAGATATTCGGTTCCCTCGCTGCCAGGGCCACACCATGGGTTACATCACCTCCTTGGCTTGTATGTCACCATGCCTGCTGTTACTTCTCTGGCAGGTTTGGTTAATGCTTTGCCATGTAAAAACGCCTTGTTTTCCTCAGCAGTGGCATACACAAACACAACAATCACCAAGCCTATCCCATAACATTACATGGCCTAAAACACAATTATGACACCCATTATTTGGGTACAGAGAGGGACCCAACCACACTGATCTGTCTGCTATGCTGTTTATTGTTTACTCACCATGAGAGGTGAATGTTAAAAGATAATCTCAAACTCTTATTCAGCAGTCACATGGTGTGATGTAGTCTAAATAACAAAATAAATAATTAAAATTACAGACCTAGCTTCATTTTCTGTACATAGTCATATAGCCTTGCATCAGCACAGTTTGACACACTGTAACAATTTGTTTTTTGCTAATGACAAGGTAATTTTGTGTTCACTGTTTTGCTCCATCATGGCCAGGCTGAGATGGTTAACATGTACCAGCTACAGTCACAGGAATCAGGCCTCCCCATTTTACAGAGGGCCTCAAACTGACGTCAAGCATCCCTGACGTAGGCTATTCTCTCAAACACAGCAGTCAGGGACGCCAGCATCCTGAAATTTACATTCAAGGCCATCTCAAGGATTGTTAGATTTACAGACAAATTTATATGGCTTATATCTGATTGATGAATAGGCCTACACATAAGATGTGAATGAAACACTTGTAAACCTCAGGGGAATAGTTAGAAAACAATAAAAAACAAAACAAACAAAAAAAAAACCCCACAGGATTATGAAATGATGAAGTGTGCAGTAGCGCCACTCAGTGTAGAGACGAATGTATTGCGGTTTAGCTTTGTTTACATCCCAAATAAAAAGTGCGCACTACATGTCCTATGGTTACACAGAGCACTGTAACATACAGATTGCAGTACAAGGCTATTGAGCATCACAACAACACATATACAAATACTCTTTGTACGACCAATTTACTAATCAGGTCAAGACGTTAGGAAACACTGGACACATTTTAATTTGGAAATAGGCTATTCTAGTCTATTTTCTCCATATAATTCTTACCGATTAGATCTTTTAACGGTTGAACAAGTTCTTCGATAACAATTTCGACATTGCGTAGATCTTGTCTTGGTTTAACGACGACTATGATTTCCATCAGGCTACAATTTCAGGTGGCTAAGTCGCACTGTATGGGCGGGGAGGGTAGACTATTGTAAATAAGTACTGCGTAACATCTTCCAGCCATGCCGTGTTCTCAGTGCGTAGTCTACACACCTAAGTCTCATGCTGCATACCCTCCCCCTTCCCGTCAACCTCAACCTGATTGTTTTTTTCCCAGAGAGAAAGGGAGAGAGATAGAGAGAGAGAGGGAGAGAGAGAGAGAGTCCCAATGTCTTTTAAACGGGATATCATAGCCTGCGCACACTACGCAGCTCATTGGCCCGTATTACGCCACATGTTTATCACAGAGTTCGATATTAATTAAGTTCCGTATTTCAACCCCTTACTGAAACATACAATTTATAAATATGCTTAAGACATTTCTAGGTTCATACTAGCGTTATTCGTCATAGTAATTACAGCGATTTCATACAATGCGTCAACATTTATAAAACCTGTGACACCGACAGCTTTTATTCTTAGGGTACAGTACAGACTATTCTAACATGTGATGTTTGTGTTCAACACATCTTTCCGAGAGGAGACACTCATCACTCACCTAAGCAGCCCAAAACGCCGTTGTCTATTGTGGTTCTTTTGAGGTTCACACGATGTATGCGGCAAAACTTGTCTTTCATGCGATTTCCATGCCCCAGTCTCGGTTCCTCACTCACGCACCTTGTAAACGAAGGTACAGAATTTTCCACAGCGCCACATTCAAACTCCGCCCCCTCACACACCCCCGTTTTTTCATTGGTCCATGCATCCAAACGCAATTTCCCGTCACTGGAATCACATGCGTTTGACGCATGTTTACAAACATTTGATTCAGTCACATGCTGAAACACCTACAGCTACATGTCTAAGGCCTAAATATTTAGATATTATATTTAATTTATTTTGGTTAAATTATTATATGCATAATTTGTTAATTCAGTGAAAAAAGATCTCTCGTTCCACAGTAGGCCTAAAGATGACGAAAGTGCAGCGTGTCTGCATGGTGTTTGTATGCGACCCAAGGAATTTTAGGAAGCCTATATCACCATCGATCTAGACGATAGCTTACAATTTAAAAGTCGATATCACTTGGATTGAGATGACCAGTGTTGTCCAAACGGCAAGGCTGTTGACTGCATTAATCGCCATTTACCTCAGACAAATTCTTCGATTTGCAATAAGATGCATTCGATGAGCGAAATCCAGTAGCCTATTTTCTGGATGTTCAGGTAATTGGGTTTGAGTAAATCAGATTAAGCCTGTGTTTTTTACCAACCTCACCAGCAGAGGGCGATATTAACTCAGCAAAAGAAGAGCAATTTTTTGGCGGGAGATAAACTTGTTCTTTTTGGCAGATTAGGAGGGGGCCTTCCCTAGGTTCCTTAAAGGACACGCAGAGAGGAAAGGCACACACACCATAATGGTTGTTGACAGGAAAGTGAAAGCTGAATTCTTGTAAAACCGTATTTTCCTTTATGAATTTCTGTGACCATTTCGCATCATATGAAATTACAGTATCTTAGTGTTTGATTGTGAGATAGGCCAACTGTATTTCAGTCATCTTACTGAGCATCTATGTTTGCATTGTTTACAACAAAATACTACAGAGTTTACATACATTTTTGAATGTATGCAACATGTGACTCTGACATTACGTGATTTAGCCTATGTAATAAAATGAGATATGTGCTGCATAAAATCTTGAAAAATCCACCAACTGACCAAAGGGTGTAGTGCTGTCAGGCTGTAGGAAATTAAGTTTGCTTTGGTGCATTGCATCACAGTGGAAAGACACAATGTTTTCCAGAATCCATGTTCTCATGGAAGCCCGAACTGGGCTGTGCTAGTTTGATGACATCAGAGCTCCTGGAGCTGCAGAGCACAAGATCCCTTGTTCATGACCAGGATACATCCTTAATGGTACCCTTGGGCATCTTTTTTTTTGTATTTTGTTATCACACATTTTGAAATGCTCTTGTTAAAGAAATTGTTGTGAAATGGGAAAAAAACTGGACATGTAATTTAAGCAGGTGCTCAGAAAAGAAGTCAAACAGAAACTTACCTTCTTTTTCCATAGAAACATGACAGATTGGGCCGGCTCAGGGGTTAGGGTGTAAGCCACTATATTACAGTAGTACAGGCTAAGTATTTCTATAGGGAGAGGGACATTTAGCCACAGCCCACATGTGGGGCCTGGAGTAAAATGCCCAGCATGTGAAAGCTTTCAGCTGTGCCTATAAAACTGCCCCTATCATATTTAGCACCAGTGAAAGCCATCTGGGTGGGTGTTCAAGGATAGGTTACTCCATGATGATGGATCAGTTTAACTGGTTGTATGTATATTCATGTTGACGTGTGTGTGTGTGCCCTGTGTGTCTCTCTGTCTGTGAGTCAACCAATGGCTATTATTGCCTGCCACACCCTCCCTTCTTAGCGATGATGTCAGCTACAGTGGAAGGCTGAACTTCTTTTCGCATGTCAAATCAGGATGAGGCCAATATGTCAAGCAGCTGCTGAAAGATATGCACAAGTACAAAAATATTAGTTTTGGTATAGGGCCACCTGAGTTTGTGTGTGTGTGTGTGTGTGTGTGTTTGTTAGTATAGGTCCGTGTGTGCTGTGTGTGTGCGTGTGCGTGTGTGTTAGTATAGGTCTGTGTGTGCTGTGTGTGTGTGCGTGTGTGTTAGTATAGGTCTGTGTGTGCTGTTTGTGTGTGTGTGTCTGTGCTTTATGACTCTGTTTCAAGAGTGAGAACTATACTGTGCTACAGCGTAATACCATCTGTGTCCCCACCCTCCTTAAAGGGATGCCAAAGCCCTGAGAAATGAGACGTCTTCACACAAAAAAAACCAACACCCTTGATTTTTACACTGCATTTCCATTTCCATTGAGGGAAGCCCCCCCACTCTAACACAAAGTTTCTGTGTCTCTCTTTCCCAGACGCACATTCACACTGACACACCCACTCACTTACATATGCATCATGTGCATGTACACTTGCACACACATGCACACCCTTACAAACACACACACACACACACACACACACACACACACACACACACACACACACACACACACACACACACAGCTCTTTCATTCAGTGTAATTATGTATTTGGATAAATGCTGAGGCCACATTTCCCTCACAGGATCAAAAGAATATATGTACTATACTATATGCATGTCTACTTGCTTTCCACATCAATTTAGAGGAGTGTTAAAGTGACAGTTTGGATTCCAATCATAGCCCTGTTGCACAAGCTTGCTGAATGCTGTCTGTCGGAAGGAGCACAAAAGAATTTGGAACAGCATAGACCAAATAGCGTACATACATACATATGCAAACATACATGTATAAGAGAGAGAGAGAGAGAGTTGTACGGCATGACACATGAGAGGTTTGTGGCGGCATTACATCTACATTTACATTTATGCATTTAGCAGACGCTTTGTGCATAGGGGGGCATGTGGGGTTAGGTACAGCCTGATCTTCCTTATGGGATGGGATAACGGCATGACCGAGCTACAGAGGCAACGTGATCCAGTTGCCTCAGTTGGTCATCGATCATAACACCTAGGTTTCTTGCCACCTTGGTGGGAGCAACAGATGGGGAGTCAGTCTTTATGCTGATGTTGTGATGTATGGTTTGTTTGGCTGGGAGGACCAGCAGTTCAGTTTTGGAGAGATTTAGCTGGAGGTGATGTCTTTTCATCCATGCAGATATGTCAGAAAGACAGTCCGAGATCCCTCGGACACCATGGAGTTGCCAGGAAGAAAGGACAGATAGAGCTGGGTATCATCAGCATATCAGTGAAAAGAGAAGCCATGGAAGTGGATGATCAAGCCCAGTGAGGTGGTATGAAAGGCAAAGAGAAAGGGCCCCAGCACAGATCCTTGGGGTACCCCTGTGGCGAGTTGGTAGTTGGTAGTTGGAAGTGCTGATGTCTGTCCTAGCCATGACATGTTGAATGACCGTCCAATAACATAGGTTCAAACCAGGAGTGCACTCTGCCATTAATGCCCATGTTGGTCAGTTTGTCCAGTAGGATGAGGTGGTTGACTGTGTCAAATGCTGCTGATAGGTCCAGCAGGATGAGTACTGAGGATTGACCTGCCACTCTGGCTTCTTTTAATGCTTCCGTCACAGACAGAAGAGCTGTTTCAGTGGAGTGGACACTTTTGAAGCCAGATTGGTATGGGTCGAGGAGGTTGTTCTGAGAGAGAAATCCTAACAGCTCGTTCAGTAGTTTCAGAAAGGAACTGTGTTTGCACCCCTGCATGCATATGTGTTGTTTGAGTGTGAATTATCTAGCAGATTTGCATGTGCTGTTCATTGGGATGCATGCTCATTATCGACAGTATTTCCACCAAATTATCACTGTCAGCAGTATCACTGGACAGCTGATTAGTAATGAATGATGAAGCAGAGATTCCTCTCTCCTGCTCCAACTCCGGTCCAGTGCTTTCCATTTGTGCCCACAACAACACATTGACATATTAGGAAAGATCACTGAATACTGACCAAGACTGAGAGACATAATACGTTACAATGGGAGCAAACATGAATCGCTGCGGTCTGCATAAGTGGGAGTGTCATTTAACATCACAATATAAACTTTTTAATGATATTCTGTATCAATGTACGAGGGCTTGATTCTGGTCTGCATAAAGGGGTATTTTCCCCCATCCCCCTTGCAAAAATAGAACACAGAACAAACATTTCTGCCTCTCACTCTGCTTTTACTCTCTCTGATATTAGTGTTGCATCCATTTGTTTAAAAGCCCATCGGAGCCTCTGCACTCAGAAGATGGAAGAGAGGCTCTAATGAGGAACACGGGCCAGGCCTCTTGAAAACCAGCTTACTTAAGTGCCCTTGAGCAAGGCACCTAACCCCTCACTGGCTTAGTGAGTGCTTCACCTCACTGTATTCACAGTGCTGTGTGTGTTTCACTTATTGCAAAGACCAAATTTTCCCCCGGGATCAAAAGAGTATATATACTATATATTATACTATACTATACTTATACTATATATTATACTATACTATATACTTGTCTTTCAATGAACATCCCTCTGCTTGTTTGTTTAAGTGAACTTTGTTCATGTTACATTACATTAGACATTACATTAGGCACACACACACACACACAGGTCACACACGTACATGTGACAGTCCAGTCTGTGTTTCTGTGTTAATAATGGCGGTGTCTGCTGAGGCTAATGTAGGTTGGCATGCCCTGTGCCCTTATTGCTCCAGTGCTACTGCCACTGCTGTGTGGAGTTGAGGACCCAGGGAGATGATCTTTCCAAGGCCTCCATCGATCCCTGACTGCCTGAGCGGCCTCTTAATTGCTTTGCATCTCTGCATACACGCATCTTTATGGCCTCAAGACAGCCTTGTTATTGCCTCCCCATGCCAGACGTTTCCAAGGTGTAAGGCCTGCTATTGGTCTGGAGCCATTAATATGCACTCAGTGGCAGTTGCAAATAAACATGAGGAGCTATGAGGTTATAAATCTGGGCTAGGATGGAAAAAGTAAATTTTAAGTGCTGCATTCTTTGTAAATAATTTTGTTAATGTTGTCAGTTAGCACTTATTCACAAATTGAGTCATGTGCTAAAGTCCCACTATGGGAACTTCAAAAGACATTTAATCTGTTATTATTTGTTGTGACGAAATAGTAATCGCACGCTGATTGGAATTGTTGGCAGAGACCTGATTTCATTACTCTCTCTCCAGTTGTTCTTTGAGAGGCAATTAAGAGATTTTCCATCTCACAGCCTCTGTTTAAAGTTAGCAGTGCAGAATTGACAGAAGAGACAATGCCACAACTGACACTGTGCATGGATCTGAGTCCCATGTTTGCCATGGTGGAAGAGGCCTTCCCATGACTAACACTTCTCAGCAAAGTGCTCTGTGCTTAGAGAGGCCAATGCATAACTAGTCAGTATATCCTCTGCATATATCAAACACTCCAAATATTGAGTTTAAGGAACACTAACTAATGAAATCAAATTCAATCCACTGATTGTTTTAGTGAGCAATCTTTGGATATGTTTTCTGCCTTTATATGGTGTGTTTTCCAATTCACGTCAATTAAAACATTGTTTATCCCTGAGGGGCAATTCCAAAGCAAGCATGCACACTGACACGAGACACGGAAAGACAAGGCATAATAACAGCGGCCATATCACAGAGGCAGAGCAGTGTGTAACAGTAGCAAAAAGCTTGACAAATGGCCGTGACCTTGTAAAAGGGATCAAATATCTGTAGTGATGATAAATGAGTGGCCATTGCCAGTGTCAACCATCATGGGACAAACACTGGTCCTGCTTTCTGAAACTGCTGCAAGCAATGGTGCTGTATTTCACATAATCATATATTCAAGGGGATAAATAGATTTAGATGCAGTTATGTAATAGTCAACTTTCTCGCTGTCCAAAACAAAACATCTGGGTGGAGCTGTAACTGGAGCGCTGGCATGAGATGGCTCCCTCTCTTTCCCCAGATAATGAGCAGGAATAGACTTTAGCCACTGCTAAGCTATAGGCCTGGCCTACCATTTCCATGACAGGTCAGAATAGCTGAAGGGAAAAAATCCTCTCATCTAATCACAACATCCTCTGGTTTCCCAGAGGGAGTGGTTGGTTGGTACTGCAGATTGCAACTTCTCTCCCCTGCTCTCTCTTTTACACATACACACACACAGGCCAAAGAGTGTGTTCCCCTCCTATCTGCCCCGTATCCTGACTGGGACAGATAAGGTTCAGAGAGATAAAGAAGCTCCACTGTCCTGGAGAAACAGGAAGTTGGTAAACACGCCGCGGCCCATTGCAACCTAATGGGAACCTCCTGAAGCCTGAGCTTATGTAAGAGCACACGGAGGGAGGGAGGGAGGAAGGGAGATCTCTGGAGATAGACAGCTGATCATGGACGCTTGTTTATCACTGTGTGTGTTAATCAGAGCGGAGATCATAAACAGAAATTCCACTGTTATCACTGAACTAATGAGGATGAGTCACAACTCATTTCATTAGTAATTACTTTCACATAACTGTTGACATGATCATTTTGTTAAACATTGGAGAATGATGGCTAGATGACTATAAAAATGCATGTACCTTGTCACCGGATGTTTATCAAGCAGCGACTTTTATCAAACTACCGTGATATGGTCAGCATTGACTGTGATATGGTCTATATTGATTTTGAGCAAAATTACAAACAGGTAATTAGGATGTTGTTTTTACTATCATGATAATAGTCAAAAGTAGTCAGCAATATCTCAGAATTCTGCCAGGCCTTGCATTAAAATATGTGTATGCTTTATATAAAACAAAACTGGTTCACGCCTGCAATGGTTAGCTGAGTATGCTGTGGGCAGCTGTGCCACTTTCTGGTACTTGGAGTGGAGACTGCTTGTTGTTTGTCCACCGCCTGTGAACTCAGACACCCAGTCAACACCCTGGATTTAGCCTAGCAGCCTTGAAGCGCCCTGCTCCTCTGGATGTGTTGGCGACACAAGCCTGACAACATCTAAATCCCTCCGGCCCCACTGACCTTTTCTTCTCCCTTCTCTCTTTGGCTCTGAGCCAATCCCCTCTCCGTCTGTCTCTGTACGTCTCTCTCTCCTCTGCCTCTCTGTCCCTCTTTCCTCTCTCCTCTCTCTCTCTCTCTGATGCTCAGTAAGAGAAGAGTATAGGCCCTTTATTATGGAATATTAACCAGCCAGAAATAACCAATGATAACCATTAATAAGATGATGGGCAGAAACTGCAACAAGCTGCGATAGAGGGAAGCTCAAAATCTCTCTCTCTATCTCTGTCTCTGTCTCTCTCTCTCTCTCTTTCTCATACACACACACACACTCCATTTATCTTTCTGTCTGTTTTTTCTCTGTCTCACACACACTGGATGCACACACACACACATACACACACACGTCCCTTCCAACCTCGGTGAGATTATCTAGCAGCTACACAGGGCGAGGGAAAACATGACACCCTCACAGCTGTGACAACACAGTAGAGGCCCGCCTGCCGAGGAGAGGAGAGGAGAAGAGAGGAGAGGAGAGGAGAGGAGAGGAGAAGAGAAACACCTGTGGATCTGCTTGTGTGGGAGCGCGTGCGATTGTAGACCTTTCACTCAATATGCGTGTGTGTCTGTGTGTGTGTGTGAGTATGAGAGAGAGCACTTTTGTGAGTGTTCCCTTACACTGTGTGTGTGTGTGTGTGTGTGGCTATCTGCCTGTGTATTTTCTTCAGGTGTGTGTGTGTGTGTGTCTTGTCCGTGTGTTAGTCTCTCTGTTCCTCATTTTATCGGTCTTTGTCTCTCTTTGAGTGAGCTTGCTTAGTGGATGTTCATGAGTGGCTGTGTGTGTATGTGTTAGGAGTGACACTGTATGAATTTCGGCTGGCTTGATATGTGCATGGGTCTTAGTGTGTATATGTTCTATTGTGAATATGTACTATTCTATCTATATTTGTGTGTGTGTGTTTGTCTTTGTGTGCAAATCTGTCAGCAATTGTGTGTCTTTCTCTAAGAGAGCTTTATGAAAATATTTGAGTGCTTTCATATGTACACATGGGTATATGTGTGTTTATGAGTCTGAGATCACTTGGGCGTGATTATATGCACTGTGCACACACGTGTTTGTGTATATGTGTGTGTGCGCGCGCGGGTGTGTGTGTGTGTGTGTGTGTATGTCCATATACTTACACCCAGCAGTCCGCCGTAACTCACCTCCCTCCTTCCAACACCTCCCTCCTTCCAGCCCTCCCTACCGGCCTCTCCATCACTCCCACAGTGTGCTCCAGCTCCCCAGGGCCTCCACAGCCCACCCCACCCTGGCCATTCATCTCATCCAGAGGGTGGGGGTGCATGGCGGGGTGCCGCTCCATCAGCTACAGTCTGAGTTGCTGAGGGCCGAGCAGACGCCGTGTCTGACGCTGTGCGGCAGGACATGAGGGCTTGGGTGGGACGTCGGCAGCACGGCTGCAAGGTCTGGCTCCTGAGGAATGTTTTTTTTTTTTTCATGACGTCCGCTGCCACTGGGCCACCGGCACGCTAACATGGAGATAGACTCACACACAAACAGCAGCAAATACACAAGAGGCCGAGTGCTTTGTGAGACACATTTGTTTATTGGAGTAAACGAATCAATCTGATGTGGAGTTTGTCAATGAGTCGAGTGTTGCGGTAGGTCCGTGGCAAAACACACAACGTGGAACATCGGATTGGATGCAGATCTGCTGAGATTTCTGTGAGACAGAGACAGCCTGTGTGTTTACTGACCCTTAGGAGTGTCATTGACCACCATTCAAACAACATGGAGGCAAATAAATAGGGTCTTATATTTTCTATTTATTGTTAAAAGATAAAAAGCAATTAAATAAAGGTCAGGGAAGAAGAAAGAAAACAACAACAACCACTTAAAGAGGCGCTCAGCAACCCTGGTTATATTTTTGCATGGTTGTTGCATTTGCCTATTAGCCATGGTTGTTGCATTAGCCTAGCCAAAAGCTGTAGGGGGAGCTCAATGGAGAGAAAGAACACGACAAGATCTCAATACTGTCGTAATTATCTTTCTTCCCCACTTCTTCTATTCACATTACATATTAGATTAGATTAGATTAGATTAGATTACATTCAACTTTATTGTCTTTACTCATGTATAAAAACAGGTAACGAAATGCGGTTTGGCATCTAATCAGAAGTGCAAAGAGCAGTAAGTGCAGTATATATGCAGTATGTACAGTTAAAGAGCAAATTATGTTCAGATAAGAGTAGTAATAATAAATAGGCAGAATAATAATTAGGCAGAAGAGCAATATACATGTAAGGTGAAGACCTAATAAGGGTAATATACAGATGTGCTATATAGATTAAATATAAAGGGCAATATTCAGATGTGCTATAGAGATAGTTATGTACAGATGTATTAAGTATATACAGATGTACAGAGATGTACAGATTAGGCTCACATTGAGTAATGCATCGTACATACAGCTCTGCATACCATTATGTTGGGGCATGTAGGATTTAAAACAAGAGGTGAGTTGCTCATCAAGAGTTACATTTTCCGTTTGTCCGTGCTAAGCCAGTAGATGTCCATTTTCACCAAAACAGGTCAGTCAACTAAATCAATGATTTATGGCTTTGAAAATGCTGCATAGGGTGTCTTTAAAGGGCTTAATGGCAAAGACTTAGTGACTACTGCAGAGCAATACTTTTCATGAATGCTGTACCTCAACAGGTGTGGGACAGTCATGCAGTCGGATAATACATCACACGCGCACACACACACTATTTCTGTGGTTGTAGTATGTAATGAAGGAACCCAGGGACATCACAGAGATGGTGTGTGCAGAGGAAACATGCAGAGTAAACCATAGACTCAGACTGAATCATAAACTGCTATTAATCAATTGTCACATGCTTACAATAAAATCAGTCAACTACAATTAATTCTACTGAGTGGTCATTTGTTTGTGGTTTGGTTTGGAACATAGGAGATGAGGGAATGATTGCTTTCAAGTGCTCACAGCCAGTCAGGCTGTTTGAGAAACAAGTGCCTGATTGCCCTGCTCTATCTATCAGTGAATAACTATCAGTAAATAGCTATGGCAGCCCAAACCACTCAGCATGGGTTGAGATTGCACTGGTCCTAGGACAGGCAAGCTGAACCGTAGGGGGAAAGGGGGATCCATCAGGTTCTATAGATGGGCCTCCTTTGGATGCCTAACATGCACATAGCCTTATTCAGAGCGATGTGTGTTTTTGTATGTCCTTGAGTCATCGGGAATTTGTTTTGTACCAAAAATCAAAACACCAATCTGTTCTTCCATCCTCCTGGTATTCTTGGGTGTTTGTCCAGAGAGAGACCCCTCTCCACACATGTGGCCGTGCCTCTTGCGTGCGAGTCGTCTTTATAGACTTGTTTGGTCTGTCGGATGTTGTTTTTTTTTTTTTTTTGTCTCCCAGTCACTGGTCTGAGACAGGAACGTGGTGGCTGTGTGTGTGTGTGTGTGTGTGTGTGTGTGTGTGTGTTTTGTGTGCCTAACCCTGTTTTCAGTTCCCCAGAGAATTTGTGACAGACTCTGGACTCTGAACTAGGACACAATTTTGTCCTAAAAGAATCATTCCGATGTGTGTGTGTGGGGGGATTGAGGGGCTGGTGGTGGTGGTGATCACATGAATGTCTTGTGATGAGAAATAATAGAGGGGGTGTTGTTGATATACCAACAGTAAGACTGTCCAAAAATAAAAATCTGTATTCTGAATCTGTATTCATCTTGTCTAGGCCATCTCAGGACATACAGAAGGAGAGACTGTGGCTTGGAATCTGCTGGATTTTAAACCAATTAACAACATCAAATCCCATGTCTCAAAAATCAATTTTATATCCTCTTACAGATATTTTTACAAGCTGCATCCACAGCTTTGGAAAGAAAGACGTAGTAAATCACTCAAATTACAGAGCCATAAGACAACCCTTTCAACTTTTTAATGCCATTCTATGGCTGTGATTGATCTGTGTTTGAATTTTTCATAGATTTGAGAATGAAATCTATGCATGTAGTGAATCATGACATGCGCTCTTGAGCTGCTTCTGAACCATGACCGCCCCCCAAACGACACTATTGGATCCACCCAGCCAGTATGACTTACAGATGTCTTAGGTGAGGTCATCACTATTGTTTATGTGAAGCAGATGTCTCCTCTGCTATGTTCTGATGTGGGCAGAGGAGAGCTAGCTGCCTTCCTTAATTTGTGGCTTTCTTTGAGCCCGTTTGCATATTCATATTGACTGTGTTTATGACATATTTATCCCTCCCTTCCATTCTTGAAAGGGTTTGCTGAAATAGGAGTCAGAAGAGCTGTACATTTTGCAGCCCTTTGTCTAAAAGAGACACACCCACAGCTTTGCTCTGAGCATGCATATAGTAGACTGTTCACTTGTGGTTTGGGCTTATTTCAGGGGATTCCCCATCTATGGTAAAGGTGAGTATGCATCTTGAGTATGTAAACTACGTCGTTTACTGTTTACATTGGACATGCTAATGTAAATGGTGCTAAATGTCTTGTTCATCCTGCACCAGACAACATAATGGATCACTGCTTTGAATCCAGAATAAATTAAGAGGCAATGAACTAAACATTTTTTTTCCAAGTTTTTATTCCTGTCCTTGAATGTAAGTTAAGGTAAACTGAATATTTAAATGAAATAACAGTATTGCTAGGGAATGTTAAATTGAAAAATAAAAGTGAATGAAAAAAACACAGACAATATTTGTGTTGATCATGACAATGCTTCCTTTTTCAGTTAAGCATTGGTATTCACTAAGTTAGAACTCACATATAAAATGTCTGAACTATTACAATGATGATCTGTAAGCTAATTTGTGGAGTCAACGTCAAAATATTAAAACTAGAACCATGTGTCTGGAGACCTGTATTGGAAAATACAAAAAGACAAGCAGCCGTCTCGGTGACTGAACAGACAATAGGACAGATCTGCCATTAACAGACAACTCAGTGTTTTGGAAGATTCTCATTCAGCTACTATATGTACACTGAACTTAAGGGGCAAAAGAAAAAAGTATTAAAAAAAACTGTACATTATCAGGCCTATACAAACAGAATGGCACAAAGATGACTACTACACAATCAGGAGCAACAGCACAGCTCTCAAGGAAACACACACACTCTGTCTGACACTCAGTTACTTTCTATGTGGCAGGCTCTTTTTCATGCATTCTTACACAGCTTGTCTCTGTCACACATACACACGCACGCACACACACACACACAGTGTTTTTCTTTGGCTTAAGGCTGATGTACAGTAGAAGGTATGAGCAAAGAAGAAAAAAGAATACAAAACAAGCAAAAAAAAAGCTAACAAAAATGACCACTATTTATGTAACTACTCTATTACAATGGTGTTTTTTTAATTTTCTAAAATTTTAAGGCATAATACTGAATTACAAAGCTGTACAAATACACACTCCCAAAAAAAAAATCTGTGATTGATCAGTTAGCAGGAACAGATTGAGATTGCTTATGAATTTTGTTTGTGCTTCCTGGATGCCTATTGAAACAATCCTGGTTGCTTGCAGTAATGAACTGAGGGTTCCCAACATCCAACTTGAACAGAAAGACTGTGATATTACCATTAGGCTCTACTGATGTGTCATGTGACAAAGGAGCCTCCTCTCTGGCTGACCCCCAAGTCATCACTTTGTCCTTTGCTGAGATCAACAATTACCCAAGACCTGTGTAGTGACTTGAGTTGTCACACCAACCCCCCAGCCCTCGCCCAACGCCCCCCCCCCCCACCTCCCACACACACACATGCGTGCACACACATGCGCAAACAAAGTAACACTTACAAAACATAATACTAGCTTCAATACAAGCATACAATATTTCAAAACACACAGGACGTAAAGGTATTCGCTCACTTAAGACTCACATCCCCAAACATAAACATTCAGACCATTTAGATCACCCGAAATGAACAAATTGAATTGAAACTAATTGCCTCCTGTTGCTTTCATTCAGAGTTGTTTGTAAACAGATGCAAAGGTGTAATTCCTAGCCTGCAGCCAAGCCCATCCATACACAGACGTGTGTGTGTGAGTGTGTGTGTTCAGATATGAGCACCTTTGGAAGGGCTGGAGTTACCGAGCAGTTACGGAGGCCAGTGGTGAAGTATGGAGAGCCTCCTCCTCCTTCACCCCCCACCCTCCCCACCCTCTCCATTGACCAGACACTAACCAGACACCCATGTCTCAGTATGCACATCTTGGCACACAAGATGCATCAGTTAACATCATCACCTTGGCCTATACCACTCCCATCATTGTTCTCAGTTTGGTTGACCATTTAATTTCAGACAAACTTGGTAGCAGACAGATATTGCTGTACCCTCACAAAAGTCAAGGAAGACTTGTGTGGTGAGCCAACAATAACTACCTATTCCGATACATAATACAATTCATAATGCTTCTTGAACCACCACTGAGGTTCTCAGTATCTTCATCGTCACTGTTACATTGCTAATGGGGCTTGCTGGAGGATAGAATCATAAGTCACTGGGGGGGAAGAGGATTTTGAGAGATAAGGGAGCATCAGTGTGTTTGTGTGTGTGTGTGTGTGTGTGTGTGTGTGAATGTTTGTGTATGTCCTGGTTGGATCTGGCTCCACTCTGGCTTGGACCCTGCTATCTGTTCAGTGTGTGCATGTGTGTGTACGAGGGGGTAGGGTGGGGGTGGAGGTGTGTGAAGGGTGGTGTTGTCTCCCTCTCTCATCCTCACAGCTCAGTGTCAGCCACGGGGGTCTTGGCAGTGGAGTGGCCATTGGTAGCAGCAGGGGTCTGGGTCTTCACACCGTCAGGAGACTCCCCGTTGATGCTAGGCTTTTCCTGGTGCTCAGGGGGGTTGAGGGGGGCCACAGACACCAATGTGTTGCCCTGGTTCTCCTCATCCACTGGGTACGAGTCCTCAGCCTGGAGGTCAATGAGACAGTCATGTTTGCATTCAGATAATGTGTTCTTCTAGGCTATTGTATACGTTTCATGAGGGTAAACCTGACAGTACATACTCCAGCAGCATATAGCTTTCACGGGGTGAAACCTGTTAGTGTGCTTCTTCCTGTGCACTATTTCATATACTTTTCACTGGGATATCCTGTTCATATAAAATACAGTTTGTCATGTATTACTGAGCAGCACAGAAAGAGTGAGGAAACCTTGTCAAACATTTCTACATGCAGAATAAATATTTCCAGACGTGTTCATTCCACCCTCAACTTCAGCCCACTGCCAGTGATTGCATTTGTGATCTCACAGCAAATATTTGTGAAATAATCAAATATTTAAGATATCTATATGTGATAAACGTATCTCTGGATTTTATTTTTTTTACATCTTTGTAAAAACCATGCATGACCCCTGCCAGTTGGGTTATCCCCTTGAGTCGTGGATCAGCCCAAGGTTTCTTCCTAGACTAACTAAACATAAGGGAGTTTTTCCTTGCCCCTGTTGCTCTTGGGTGCTCCTTCTGTAAAGCGCCATGAGACAATACTATTGTAAAAGGCGCTGTATAAATAAAACTGAATTGAATTGAATTTGTGCCACGTTCTCATGTGTTCCACATATACTTTCAGACCGTGGGAAATGTAAGACAACAATTTAAAAACACAAAGAATTATCCATTTTTATGAGCTGTTAACTCTTCCCACTTCATCATTATGATGATGACATTTGGTTCAGACTGTTTTCATGAGGTTTAATAATGAACATTCAGCATGATGCTATGTGGGGGTGGGTCTGAACTGTGTGTGCATATGTGTGTGTTTGGGGTGTTTGGTTGTTGGGTTGTTTGTTTATCTTAGTGAGAATAGGGCCCTTGAGCCTGCCTGGGCTGCACTTGAGGGAGAGAAGGACAGAGACAAGATCAACCCAATGAAACCAAGCCCAGCCCAGAGCTCATGCAGATGATGTCAAGAGGATAGGGCTAAGAAACAGCTGCTTCTACTTGGCATGTTGAGGGAAGCGCAGAAGAATCCAACAGCTTACGTGTGTGTGTGTGTGTGTATGTGTGTGTGTGTGTACGCCTCTTACAAACATTGTGTGTGTGTGTGTGTGCACGTGTGCGTTTGTGTGTTTTAGTGTGCAGCCAAAGACAAATATCCTTCAGATATGCTGCCAATCTCTGCCTATTAATTATTGCAGGCCACATAATGAGGTGCCATCGATCCTTCCCAAAACAAATGAGGCGGGCTGGTTCGCAGCGGGGCTGTCGACGTGTTTGGAGTGAGGTGTGTGATTGAAAGCACTCGGATGTACTTAGGAGCTTGGCAGGCCAGGTCTGTCAATGCCCACCCAGACTGTTGGAAAAATGTACAGCGAGGATGAAAACAGAATGGAAAGAATGGAGGAAAAAGCTTTACTTCCATGAGGATGCTAAATGTTGAAATGTGGGGAATGAACCAAAAGTTTGGTCTCTTGCGCTTAAAAGATATTGATCTGTGTCAGTGTAGAAATGGATTCCAGATATGGTACTTGTGACTTGAACAAGATTTGCTGTTTGGATTCAGTATTCCTTAATTGTACAGTCCCAATGACTAATATTTTGCAGACATTCAGACTTAGTTCAACAGCTATTCAACAATTGCGCCCACAACAATGAAGTCTCAGGTGAGCCAACACAAAATATTTCAAGACTGAAGACATGTTGTTGTAGCCTAAAGTTGTTGTTGACAAAGTTGTGTGTTAACCTTCCTATCCCCTTTCTCTTACCAGCCTCATGCCCTTGCCGTTGCCCTTGCAGTGGTTTATCCTGAGGTATCCTCCGATGAGTCCAGCAGCCACCAGGAGGCCTGTGACCAGGATAGCGACCAACACAGCAGAGCTCTGCTTTGCCACTGGCTCAGAATTCAGCACGACAAGCTGCACAGACATGGGAGTGGCACATAGAGTCAGTCAGCAACATCAGTCAGGAAGCAAACAATCACACCCTCTTTATTTATAACTGCTGAGCACTAAAAGCACTGAATACCATTTATTTATTGTTTGTCTGTTTTTGTTATGCACCTTTCTTGTGTCCTGAAAAAAAGCTTGATTTAAATACACACACACACACACACACAAATGGAATAGTACATAGACTGTTTTTCTTTAATGTGGAAGACCAATAGATTTCAGATGCATAAATTCAACATTCTCTAGCCATGCAGTCTCTCCCAGAGCTGTTGAAAAAGTAGAAACACTGAAAGATGGATTTCTTTGTGTGTATGAACTCTTTGAAAATGAGAGTCTTGGTTATAAACAGACTGGGTGAAATGTTTACAAAAAAAAAACATTTTCTCCAGCATGCCAGCATGTGTTTTGTGATGCTAAAAAACTATAAATGCAGACAACAAGCAAAGAGCAGACAGCCCACCAATGTCGTTTGTAGGGTAAATATTTAATGGTGCTGCTTCTAGATAAAAACAAGGATGCCAAAGGTACAGTTAATTGCTAATAGCATATGTCTAATCATGTGCATGTGTGTGTGTGGGATGTGTTTGCTGATGTTTGTGTGTGTGCATGCAGCTGCCTTTGTGCTTTGTGCAGCAGCCTATGTGCTTGTGTCATTGTGTGTGTGTGTGCGTGTGTGTGTGTATGTGCGCACGCAGTAAGAACGTGTTTTTGGGTGGACCCTGTTCCTGTCCTCAGTCAACTCTCTCTTGAAAGCCAAAGATGACTTCCAGCTGACAGAGAAAGGAATCAGAAGAGGCTGGGAGGGAGAGACAGAAGGACAGAGAGGTTGAAGAATAGAGAGAGGGAGAAGAAGAGGAACAGAGGGAGGGAGAGGAGAATAGAGGGTTGAAGAGCAAGATAGAGGCAGAGAGAGTGATAGAATCAGTAAAGGAGAAGAAGGGAATGAAGGAGGGATGGAGAAAGGGACACAGAGAGAAGTAGGGAGAGAGGGAAGGGTACATTGGCAGGGATGTGTGAGCAGGGGGCCTGACGTCAGTGAAGGGGCCCCAGGGCCCGTGTGTGTAAGGCGCGGGTCTTACGGTGAGCCTATTGGAGATTCCTCACCTTGGTGCCTGCCTGCTCTCAGTGTGTTTGCTTTACTCGAGGGCTTGATATTAAACTGCATTTTGATTTGTACGTTCCCCCCATCACACACACACACACACACACACACACACACACACACACACACACACAGACATGCAACCAATTTCCCTTTCTGCTCTGTGGAGACTCAGTATATTGTGGTCTGATCATGCAGCAGTTTGGAAACTTGTAGGATAAAAATGTATGTACATCGAGATTATGCAAACATTAACTAAATAGTTGTAACACCACTCATCACTAATATTTGTCTGAAATGTTTTATAAATGTAGTATTCAATCATATTTGGATCAATCAAACTAAGAAATTCACTACACACCTTTTCTTTCATTTCACCTCCTTGGAACATCTGAGCTGCTTCTGCTACATTTTCTGAGAGTGAAAAACAACAACGATGTAAACAACTGTAATATGTCAGTGTACACATTACTTTGAGAAGAATGCAAATGTTCAAATGCACATAACAAAAAGTCATGTTTACCCTCAATGGTTGGCCCAGACAACATGACCTTCTCTCCCTCCTGGACGATGGAAACTATACAGACTTTTCTGTCCTTACAGAAGTGCTCCTCTACAATGGTCTTAATGCTCTCCTGTAGCAGAAGATCAACAAAACAAAAGACTATTAGAAGTTAAGTAAAGCAACGTAAAGAAAAGAAAACTAAAGTAACACAGACACAGACACAGACATCTAACCCCACTCTAACCCCAAAAGCCAGCGACAGTACCTCTCTACCACACCCAAAACTGTAATCAGCTAAAGGTTTGTCTATAAACTTGTTTCAGGTCAACCTATGATCCACTTCATTGACTGCTGCATAAGAAGTACATTTGACTGGCATAACAATCAGGTCAAGTGCTTAATCCAGGAGCTTAAAAAAAGCAGACTAAATGCTGGTTAAATTATTCTGTTCCTTCTGACTAGGCTCAGGAGAATCAGAAACAGACTCAGGTTAACCGATTTCAAGTCTCACGTTACTCGAAAGGGAAGAGCTGCAATTGAGGACAACAGAGAGTGTTTGTTGACCCTGTGGCCTAAGCTGAAGGCATTTCCATGTAAGTTGATCTGACGGTGGAAGCAGTGGTCACTATGGGAGTATGGAGGAGTTTATATATATATATATGGGGGAGAGGTGAAGTTGTCTGTATTGGTTGGGTGGTGGGCCAGGCCCTCTCTGACCCTGCCCCCTGGCCTGTTTGCAGTGCACTTTGCTAGGCTTGTGGTATTTATCTGGAAACAGCAAAGCAGCACCCACGTCAAATATGGAGGAAAGCAATAAGCTGTCTCTTCACTGTGTATCAGTGTGAAAATGTGGGGCATATGTGGTTGTATGCAAGCCATGCATCATTTGAAATGTAAATATCTGAGATATGTGTACTTTTGTCTAGGTAATCGACCAACACCCCCACCCAACTTTTGATGGATTAAAAGTTGCTCTACCAAGCTGACATATCTAACAGCATACGTGCTGGACAGATGGCTAACAGAGCAGAAGCTGATATACTAGTATAAAGAAAAAAGATCAGTCCCACCAATGTACCACACCCAGTCTCACTCCCCCTCTTCTACCTTGTCTTAAACTATGATATCACTGAATTGCACAACATGCCTGGAAGTGATCCCACTTAATTGGTAATGTGATCCAGACGGTGCTCTGGACTCCCTGGCCAGCAAGCTGACACACACACACACACACACACACACACACTTACACACATAAATGTGTGCAGACAAAGACACACAGACACACACACACACACACATACACACACGTACACACATACACACACACACTCAGTCAATCACACACACGCGCATGCACACACACATACACAAGCGCACACACTGTGGCTAATACAATCCGCTAATACAAATCAGCAGCAAACCACTCCCTCTCGTCCTGTGCCTCTCTCACTAGCAGGAATGCCTCAGAGGCCTGAAGGCAACAGAGACGACCCGCGAGCCCCTCGCCACTCCCTTGCTCGCTCACACACTATATTCCCCAGTGGTGTGTTCATGTCCACCCTCATGTCCTTGGATTCAAGATGAATTGCTGAATGGATCTAGAGTTGCCTTTTCCTCTCTGGACTGCTCTCTCTTTTTCTTTCTTTCTTTTTTTCTCTCTCTCTGTCTTACCTCATCAAATTCTTGAACATATTCTGAAAGTGCTCATATGTCACAATTAAATGGATTAATTTTGGTGGTTGACCAAATCCTTAAATCAGTGTAAAGTCACCGTACGCGATCTAAAGCCCTCTAAAATACATGGTGTTTGTGATTGACCTTCGATTACTGGGGTGTGACGGATCTTTGTTTTCTCTATTGCCATTAGCCTCCATTGACACGGCGTTGGCTTCGCCTTCAGACTGCTCCCAGACTGGTTCTCGTGGGAATATTTTCGAGGGGCCTGTTTTTCAGCCACCACATTCCTAGACTTTTCTCAATGAGAGATTTTTCCACTCTTCTGGCTGGACTTGGGGGGTTTATGGGAAAAAACAACACAAACACAGACACTGCATTTGAGATGTTACTGTTTTCCTGAATTTTCACAGACTCACACACACTCGCTGCGAACGTAAACACTCTCGTTTTTGTCTCCTTCTCTCCCCCCTCCCCCCATCATTCCTCATATCCTTCAGGGGATCTTGGCTCTGGCCAGATTCTTCAGCCCTATTCTGGCCCGTGTTCCTGTGTAACTTGCCCTGAACTGCATAACCAGACTCAGTCTTTTGCCTTGTAATGTATCTCATAATGGGATTCCCAGTCAGATGTTGTGTATGTGATACAATACATTGTTCTTGTCACTGTCCTGCCCTTACACAAGCTGTAACTGTACTTACACTTTGCATACCACTGAATGGTTAACTCATGTCTTCTTCTTCAAAAATGATGAATTAGAATTTTTATCTGGATATTTTGAAGAAAAAGGGAGAAACGGAAAGGAAACGAATCACTGCTGCCACATGCATCCAGACATGTGGTACCACATGTGGTGTGGCTAAAACGTATGGAGAACTTTAGTTAACCCAACAATAACACATTTTTCCAATTTCACTTCCCCTCTTTTAATGACCTTTGACCCTTTAAACCCCCAAAAGGAAATGCCAGTCTCTTTGTGGGAGATTATGTTCCGACCATGTAGGAGTGACAGACAGGTTGCGATCCATGCTCACTGTCCTCGTACGTGCTAACGGACTTCTCAGGCTTATTAATCTCCCTAACTGTCAAAAGGGAACGACATTTCCTCCCCCTCCAAGGTGGCAGAGGCCTGATAAGGAACCATTCATTGACATGGTGACTACAGTTTCCCTTCCATGAACCAGGGGAGCCTCACAACCAGGGCATGTTTGTCTTTCTAACAGGAAACTCTGATCATACATTCAACTTCGACCCTCTCATGAAGCTTAGGCTATGTGCCATTATAAGGCATGGCATAAAAACCTGGAAGTGATGTTTTTGCTCAGGCATATGAGGAAACAGCAGTTTTTTTGTTTGCTTTTGTTTTTTTTTCAGAGAAAACTAACTGATTCAAAGCATGTGGTAATATTGAGCGCAGGCTTAGCTAGAAATAACCAAAAGAGTTTGTTAAAGACCACATTGGACACATTGACCTGTATTATCCAGTGACTACACTCTTCCAAAGCTTATATACTTACACAGTTCATTTCAGATTCCAACTCAAGCTTCACCATAGGTCTACCTTCTGTCACTTTATCTTGGGTCGTACAGTCCACTGACACCTGAGCAGAAGATTGGCAGAGGTCATGTGCCATTAAAGGTAACTTCTTATAAAGGCTGTCAGCACTCACACAACATTAAATATGGTCATTAAGAGATGCGGGCAAATTTTATTTTATATCAGAGACACAGACTTTGAAACTTTTTTTATTTAAAATTGAGAAAAATTGAAATGATTTAAGACTATATTTTTGTAGTTTTTTATAGTTTTGCTCATGCTATCTATAAATGGGACTCACGGGATAGATAAAGACCAAGGATCACTGAATCACTCACCACTGGATCTGCGGACTCCGTAACCACAACTGGTGCCTCAGTGGCCTCAGCCTCTTTGGAGTCGCCTAGAAAGAGCCTACTGATATCGGTGATGATCTCGATGCCTGTGTATGCGTCTGTCACCGCAGTCTGGGTGGCATCTCCAGCAGCACTGTCCCCACCGGGTGCAGCAGTAGCATCGGTGTCTGGGGCGGCAGTGGCAGCCGTGTCCCCTGTCATGTCTGAAGCTCCGGCGTCGGGGGCCGCCGTGGCTGAAGTGCCATCTGTGTCATCAGCTCCACCTGGTAGATTTATGCCAATATGGGAAGAAAGTCAATAATGTAACATTAACATGATACTGTCACTTTACTTATCGTGTAACAATTTTACCAGAAGCACAAGGTATTCAGTATACAGGGTGCACAGTAAAGGGGATACTTGGACTGAGATATTTATGGATCTGATATGAAACCTTGCCACTGATGTACAAACTGATACATCTTTGATACACTCAATCACTAGTGCATGATATAGTAGAATACAGTATATTGCATAGAAAATAGTAGAATAGCTCTATGGGAGTTGCTCAATATAGTGCATGGTGTTGTGAATCAGTGTAGTTTGATTTTCCAATACACAGTGATTTGCATAAAATCATGGTGCAGATCCAGGGAGTATTACGAGACATAAAATGAAGAGATGTATATGATTCCAAAGTGACCCACTTGAATTTGAATCACTCACCTCCTGCTGGCAGGTCTGTGGGAACAGAGATTTCGATTGGAGTTTGGGGGTCATCTGCGGGGGCAGTAGTGGCGGGTGGGTTCTCATCACCTCTATTTGCGTCAGTGTTGGTGTCAGCAGGGGAGTCGGTAGAGTCCTGGCAGAGTCCACCTATTGTCAGGAAAAACATAAACAGTACCATGAGATTCATTTGTGGTTCTATCACAACACCTGTTTACATTTCTTTATCTATTTCTCTGTCTTCTACACTAAGGGAATTTCATGTGAGGAACATAAACAATCACCCAAAGTTAAGTCAGTTAGGAGACGCTTGAAGTAACTGTGAAGCACTAGTGTGAGTCAGCATTACTAGATAGCATGCACAAAGCACATTAAGTGTTCTGGATCTGCTATGTGGGAACAGACAAATTTGAATCAGACCAGCATCAAACATGTTAGATCGGGTTCTTGTCTTTTTGCCCGTTCAAATTGAACTCATAGCCTTTCAGGGTACGAGTACCAGGCAGGAGTGGATTTGACCATCTAGGTGACATATGACTGTGACAAAACACCACCACCAGCAGCTAATTTCTGCTCACATGCTAGGCAATGGGGCGTGATGCCTCACTGGTGGCTAAAGGTAGAGAGAGGTCACGTTTACACAGCTTGCCCTCTACACCTCCCGAGGCCCTGGGTGGGCTAATTTGCACTGTTTGCACAGGCAGTGGGTGTAGTTAACCTGAGCATGAGGTAATACTCCCTCTACAGGCGGGGCAAACACACGCACACACACACACACACAAACCCCCAACCACACACTGCTGAAGAGCTCTGTGACCCCAGACTAACCTGCTTCAGTGATGGGAGAGATCCCCTTTCTAAATAAAGAAACATTTGGTTTTGTTCCGTTTCAATGAAATGACTTGAGTGAGTGATCTGCCCACATGATGAGCTAGGGCTCTGCCTTGGAGAGAGCTGCTATTTCGTGCTTTACAGGAAGAGATGGCAAAGTTAATTTTCAGATATCAAAGAAGATTTACCTTTGGCTCTATTATGACCTTCCTTTCTCCGTTTATCCGCCTTTTTCTCCTAAGCACATGTGATCTCAGCATGTCAGGAGACCCCACTTAAGCAACAATAAACTGTTAGATTTGGCACCCCAAAAGCCACCTGTTGGCCATCTCCCAGCCGTCCCCTCTGCGCAGCTGTGCTGCAGGCCCAGGGTAGTCATGTGCATTCCAGAACACCCAGTCATTCTCACTCTGGTTCCAGAATGTAGCCAGTAGGGGAGGTCCATTTCAGTCCTCCACCCACCCCCCAACCCCACCCTGCGATCCCCCCCTACCCACACCCCATCCTGGGTCGTCTCATCCCACCCTCCCTGAAGTCACCAGAGACACCTCTGAGAGCCCGGTGGTTGGGGAAGCCCGCACATATGCAGAGCAGCCAGCCCTGGGTGGATTCATCCCATCCCCACAGTAAGATCAACACCCGAGACACTGCCACGCCCAAGAGAGGAACCTCCATATGTCTGCAAAAACTACAGTAAGCTCTAGCAGTCAGGAACCACAGGGAAAGTGCCCACATAACTGGAAAACATTACTCTAGAACAAACACACTTTGTTTTGTTAAAAAAAATCCTGTATCTTTACTTAAAATACTCTAAATAATAATAATATTAATAATTTTGATCCCATGAGGTAAATTTGGTCTCTGGATTTAACCCAGTTGTGAATGAGTGAAACACACACAGCGAAAGGTGGTACACACTAACCCGAAGCAGTTGGCTGCCTGCTATAGAGGAGCAGTGAGGTGTCTTGCTCAAAGGCACTTTAGCCGTGGTCCACTGGTTGGAGATCAAACAAGTCAGAAGCCCTAATCAGTAGGCCATTCCTTTTGGGTGTCAGATTTAACACTGCTGAGTGATATACCGATACAATCTCAAGATTGCATTTTAAATGAATCAGTCTGTGGATCGGAATCTCATCGGAGTAAATAAAATATTGTTGCTCTAGTCGGGAAAAAATGCTGTTTATCAGCGTCTGCCCAGCTGGCATTGCCAAGAGCGGATGGTAAATTATACATTTTAATTGACCTGACTGAGGTTAAAAATCTAAAGCTTTTAAAAATGTTATGAGAGCCTAGAGCTAAGCCGTGCTGGATGGAGTTATGGAAATATTATTGATACAATAATCACTTTGAGAGATCTCATTCTGCTGCACAGGCACAGCTTCATCCAAAAAACAGACCTTGCAGTGCTCATGAATCACACGCCTTCTCACGATAAACAGTAATTTATGTAGTGCTCGTAAACAGCCTGGCTTTCAATATCACACAGGTGTCTCTTACTGTGATCTTCCACCTCCCACACACACATACACACACACACATACACACACACACACAGATCGACTGGTTGGGCTATCCCACATCCCTTCCGACTTAGCCTTCCCTCTAACTAGTGTGTGGTCAAGCGAGTCATCGTGCATTTGATCATACTGGAGTAGTGGAGGGAGTGTGGGAGACTCATGGCCTGCTGGTGACAGCTCCCGAGCTGACTGTGGTCATGTCTGTCATCCGCAGCAATGCCGCAGATGTTACAAACCTCGTCTGGCTTTTATTGCCAACAAATAAATGGACTCTAGTGGTCGGTTCAGGATGGTGTTTTTGGCGGGTGAGAGTATCTGGTTCAACTACCCCTTTTTTGTGCTTTGAATTAGCACCATATGAGGAAAACTGATATGGTGCTAATTCAAGATTCAAGATTTTTGTGCATCTGTCGCATAGTTTTCACACAATTCAGTGTAGTCCATCAAGAATATCATTCCAGAGGCATCCCTGTGTGTCTTGTGACAGTATCATAACTCTTGCACTCGCACACACATATACAAACACACGCACGCGCACACACACAAAATCCCCCGTTCTCTTTTTCTCTCTTAAAAACACTCAAATAGACACACACACACACCCACACGCACACACACACACACACACACACACACACACACACACACACACAGGAAAGAGCATGGACAGTTTAGACATACGATTAGTTCATTTTTACTGGAGCCGTTGCCATAGCAAACGGGGTTACCATAGCAGATGTTTGGGGCCCCATGCTCTGCCTTTGGCTAGTGAATGAAGTGCTATCACAGGACGAGTGAAGAGGGGGAATAACCTAGGGGGGGCTGGTGTATCCGTTATCATCACTTCATGTGTATAAGCGTGTGTGTGTGTGTGTATGTGTATGTGTATGTGTGTGTATGAGTGTGTGGATGTCTGAACTGGAGCCAGGACCCACATTTGGTTTTGCTTCACTCCCAGACCCGACATCCTCCTCGCTCTGATTCCCATGTAATACAAACACATATACTCACGCGCGCACACACACACACATGCAGAGAGGTACACATGGGCACATGCTGACAAACAAACACATTTATGCGTGAATGCTTAAGTAAGTAAGGCTATGTAAAGACACACACACACACACACACACAAGAACACTTGAAAATTCATTCTGACCTTCATTAGAGTATAAATAAGTTTATCTATTCGCAACACACACTTTGTGACAGCATACACAATGTGTGCCCATGTTCTTATCTTCCTTGGAGATTTGGTATTTTCTAAGAAATAAAAGACTGACTCATGTGTTCTCTGGAACCCCCTTAACCCCCACCTCCCCCTTGCCTCTTTTCCCCTGAGGCAACCCAGGCCCTGGAGTTCCAAAATTCCTGGCCCCTCTCGCATGACGTCAGCGCAGCCGCAGAACAGATTAGCGTATTGTTCTCTTAAACACTCTCTTCTGGACGGGAATGAAATGTGGTCACCAGATTCTGTCGCGCCGAGCTGAATGAGCGAGCGAGCAAGCGAGCGAGTCGATGCGGGCTGTTTGTTTTTCTAGATGCTGTCCCGACATGTGGCATCATACTAGGCAGCAGTGGCGACTGAGCTAGCGGCCCTGGGAAATCGGGGGAGAAGCCAGAGACCGTTGGAATGTCACAGCATCTCTGTGCCCCCCGATGACGCCAGCGGTGCGGGGGCCGGATTGGGGCCAAATAAGAGCCAGAATCGTAGCAGGCGCCACTGCAATCGACTGCAAACTGGCTGACAATAACCAGGAAAGACGTGACGACAACTTTGATAGAAACCATGTTCGGTTTCTTTGCAGCTCATGTTCAAGAAAACACCAGGGATGAAGCAAGGAATCACACATATAACAGATGACTGCAGAAGCGGTCTGTTTTAGAGGTTAGGCCCCAACCTGTTTCACGAACCACTGCTTTCAGAGGAAGCAAAGCACAGCACACACACACACACACACACACACACACACACACACACACACACACATGCACGCACACACACCTCATAGTGGGCTTTCACTAATCCCCTAAAAGGCCCCACTACCAGCCTGGCCTCTGGTGATTAACTTCATTGGTGATTAGAGGGAATCTCATTTCCGAGGCTCGTGACGACCACCAAAACCTTTAGCAGACAACTGTTTGCAGCTCGCCAGCCACAGCAGCAATTAACTAAGAAGGTCTGTCTCCACAGTGTGTGGACTAGTCCCCGCACTCCTCCCAGTGCCCCTCTTGACTCGAGTGAGGCATCAGGCTTTTGGTGTGATATTTTTCACATTCCAGCCAATCATTGATAAGAAGAGGCTAATCTTCTAAAAGAAGCAAAGCAACCTCAGCAACAATGACTGAGGCAGATTAGCAGCCCCTAAGAAGCATGAACCTAATGTGGGTGCCTTAGTCCCACTGTTGCATGACTCCCAGTACTCCCTACTGTCTATGCTCCCTACTGTCTCTTCATGCTGGGTGATCTAACCAATGGGGCCTGTACCAGATATCCAACGGGGGAGATCCCTTAGATAGCCATCTTTCCACTTTACTGCACAGCCCAGAGAGTGGGTATTGGCCGGCACCGGGGGAACCAAAACAAACAGCACTGCTCGGGAGGCGGCTGCCCGGGCAAACGGGACGGCCCAGCGTTGACCAGAGGTTTATAGTCTGCCCTTGTAATTACCCTCGTGTTCTGTGCTCGGGGGAAGAAGAAAAAATAAAACACTGGGGCCTAGCATCCCAAACAGGGAGGGGCTCTCTCTCTCTCCCTCCCTCTCTCTCATTCTCTGTGTTTGTCTGTCTCCAGCTCTCGACAGATGGGAATCTCCTTGGGAAAGATTTCTTCATAGTCCTCTTCTTCATCATCATCTGCGTATTTTCACTCCAGAGTCTTTGACGTCAGCTGGTGATTTAGGCCGGACCCTGCAACTCACCCGGGGCCTCTCCTCAGAGCTCCACCCAAACCACAGAGGAAGCACCTTGGCTTTCGTCACCTTCCAAACCCAACCTCTTCTCAACCAGCTTCTCTTCCACCTCCTCCTCCTCCTCTTAATTCCTTCATCCAAATGACTCTCAGGGAGCCCCCCCAAACACACACACACACACACACACACACATATATCCACTCACACTACTTTTCCCCCTTGACCCTCTCCTCCACCTCCAGTCTGAGTCTGAGGAATGACACTGTGTGTATGAAA
Organism: Tenualosa thibaudeaui; assembly: GCA_027481765.1. Classification (NCBI taxonomy): domain Eukaryota; kingdom Metazoa; phylum Chordata; class Actinopteri; order Clupeiformes; family Clupeidae; genus Tenualosa; species Tenualosa thibaudeaui. The sequence continues at coordinate 7,927,438 of JAIFZK010000005.1, forward strand.
TTCCTTTCCAGACCCCTAAACCCCTTGGGTGTGCCCGAGTCAAGGAATGTTTGGAGGAGTGGAATACCTTAACAGTGAGCCCGATGAGTTCACTAACCCCCTCTTAACCCCAGCTGTCCCCCAGTCCATGACCCCACCCAGGTTAAAGACAGCTGTCTCCCTTTTGTGTGAATTTTGGGCTCTGATAACGCAATTCCACACACCGGTATCAGTAACCATTTAGAGACAATGATAATAATAACTAGTGTCTCCATGACTCTGTGAGGAGCTGCCTTTGGACTGGAGTTCATTAGCATTCCTGAGCTCATTATCCAAAACACATTTTCCACAGTGGTCCACAAGTTATAGCATTCGAAGAACCTACACACAGCTGGAGCAATAATAACATTATTTATGTTCCTGAGTAAGATGTCTGCCAGAGTTGACTTTATTAATCTGCACACGCCACACCTATTTTCAAACCAAACAAAAACAAAGAGGAGGAATTAACTGAATTAACGGCCATTGAGGAAAGCTATCCTCTCAGCTTTTTTTTTTGTGTGTGTGGGTCTCACTGCAAAAAGCCCAAACCCTTACTTCCAACTCAAAGTTCTTCATATGGAACAATATGGAGGAACAATATTTGACAATGATGGTTCTCACTAGACAATATGGCCCTATATTGTGGGCTTTACAAAGGTAGATTCTATTTGTCCACTGAATGACATGTATGGTTGTAATAGATGTAATTGCAGAAAATTTCAATGGGAAAAACATACTTAATGATCTGTTTGGGGGAGTAATAGGCTAGAACCTGACTCCTATTTTTTGTGAGTTCCCTCTTCAGAATAGGTTCAAATTGTAACCTAAACCCCAGTTTCCAAAGCAACATACTCATCTCATTATCAAAGGGGTTAAAAAAAACTTTTGCCTTGAAAACCAGCTGCCTCAAAAACCCTGTTTTTGACTGCAAACTGTCAGCACCAAAGATGGTTTGTTGCCACAGATGGTGGATGGACCATTTCCAAACCCTTGTTCTTTTAACATCAGTGCCTGGGTTGATGTATGGATTTTCTTTTACAGTCCATACATATGAAAAACTTAAAAGAGAACAAAAGATGTTGAGCCTAGTGCACACCCCATGTTTCACTGTAGCCTTGGCCTCAGCCTTCCTTCCTCTTGACCAATCAGAACAATTCTCTGTGTTTTTTTTCTTTTCTTTCATTAAAAGGCTGAAATTATTAGCCATTTAAGGGTCTTGTTGCTGTCGGTGGCAGGAAAAGGATGTGATCTTATGTTTTCAATTAAGGAGCATTATAACATTGTAAAGAATTGCTCACCGTTGTGCTGCTTTGCAGGACTTTAATTACCCAGAGCAATTACCCCAACAGTGAAGAGGCCCTAGCCAGGGAACTTTAAATCTGTTTATTCCTCAGGGCAAAAAAGCCCAGCAGGGGCCAGAACTCAAAACTGCCGTATTTTCTGACTTGTTTGTTTGTTTGTTTTTATAGATTCTTATACCAGCGCTATCAGAAACTTTTCCTTTTCAGTACTAAGTGCACTCTGGCTCATGTTTATAAGATCATGCCTAGGGGATTCAAGAAATATGCCACAAAGAGCAACTCTGAATTGGTGTGTTGGTTTTGCAAAAGGACTATCTATCTTAACTATCTTAAAATGTTGCGTATGTTGACCTGTAATGCTGTGATTTTGCTTATTTTAGTTTGATTGCTGGCCATTTTTCTGATGTCGGCAGTAATCTCATCCTAGTTTCAGTGTTTTCCACACTTGTGCAACCATGAGCTAATTCCACTCGCGTATTTTGATTCAGGTTGCTGGATCCCCACTCCCTGTTGCTAAGTCAAGGACGAAAAAAGCAATATGGTGTGCATGTTCACTCTCTCTTTCTTTCTCTCTGCCGTTAAACCTCTAACAGCTGTAAAACTGCAGTTGGATGCCAGGGGAGTGGGGAACAAAAGAGCACCAGAACAGCAAAGTCAATAATTGTATGCACGGATCTGAACGCAAACGGACCGTCTGCTACTCATTAAGGCTGTTTAGAAAAGTAAATATTGTTGCTACAGAAGGCCTCATTACACTGGTCTCTGATAACTCCCTGGAGCTTCACTGATAAAGTTCGGCCTCAGATTTATCACGCCACAAGGGGTCTCTGAGGTCAATGGGTGTGCTCAGTAAGAGTCTGCCTGTGTGAATTACATAATGTTGTGGTCAGAGTGTGTAGGTGTGTGTGTGCGTGCTAGTGTTTCTGCGAGTCTATATGTGCAAGTGAAAGAGTGTGAGTGTGTAACTATGTGTGTGTGTATGTGTGTGTGTATTTGTGAGCAGAAGGGATATTTATTGTTTATCTGGTGCTTTTCCTGTTGAACCATTTTCCCCATAATGCACAGCACATCAATCATGAGCCCCACCCTTCCAGCTGACAGATGTAACTAATTCAATGTATGTGCCTGAGAAAAAGTGTGTGTGTGTGCGTGCGTGTGTGTGTAATAGAGTGAGAGAGAGACAGTGTCAGGAGTTTACCAACACAATGTGGAAGCGAGGTTGGAATGCGAAGAAACCGCCCAGAGCCATGAGAACGGTAGTGGCAATATTCAGCTCCTGTTTGTGTTGGCCAGAAACGCCTCTGTCTGCACAGGAGAACGCCTGCTGATCCCTCCATCCAGAGATAACCAGACTCCAGACTTATCACCCATCTCTATAACACCCCCCCCCCCCATCCCCTTATACACACGCACACACACACACACGCACACACACCCCTCTCTCTCTGAAAGGGTGTGGGGATATGTAGACACACACAAGGGCACATGTGTGCACATACACACACACACACACATAACTCTCTGCCCCACCCCCCAACTCCACATGCTATCCCAATGCTCCCTCGACATGCCTCTAATGAGGCCCTCCGTTGTGCATTGCGCACTGTCATAAAAAGAAGCTAGCATAGAAAGTGAGCATTAATAATGACACATGAACATATGGACAGGAACTGACCCCCCACCCCCACAATTCTGCACAGTGCCAGTGTGAAGCTTTGTGTGTCCCTCTTTGTGCAGCCGTCATGCCAGCAGCAGCTTTGAAAGACCCAGCTGTTTCGGCTGAGGCCATCAAAATGCCTCTCAAAGCCCCCCTAACACACAAGGCCACTGCTCAAGTTAAAGAAGGGAGCTATGAGGGTCAGTAAGGGATGGAACCCCACCTCCCCCCAATGGGAGGGGAATGGTGTGATGGCCTCTCTGAGTGCCAAGTTTCGCTTCTAGGGCCCGGCTGGACTTGCAAAGCGTATGGTGACTTCATGTCCTTGACTTAGTGTCCCACACCCTCACTGTCATCTGGCAACAGTAGCAGCACCATAAAAAGATGGAATAAGCACACACACACACACACACACACACACACGTACATCATCATCTCCCAAGACATTAGGTGTGTCTTGGAGATTTAGGAGTGCATGAAGGAGTGTTTCTCATCCCTCTTGGATACACGCACACAGACACATACTACACACATTACACACGCTGATTAAACAAGTACAAATTTCACAGCCCGTTTAGGACTTATTCCATGATGCCCACCCCAAACCCAATCAGGCGTCACTGCTAGCTGCTAGGCACTGGCTGTGCTCTTGTTGGCATAGCCCGGAGGTTGTGTCATGACTGAACCTGAGCCAGAGGGGGAAAAAGGGCGCGATTTGAGCTACAGCTGTACTGGATCAGACACGTGCTGCCTCAGCTGGCCCTGACTAGCGCCTTAGCTTAGTGGGCTGGCCTGTTAGCTTACTGCCTTGGCCTGCTAGCTTAGCGGCTTGGCCTGTTTAGCGTGCACATGTGTGTGTCTGTGTGCGGACGTGGCCCACAGCTGGGCAAGACCCGTGCCAGAGAGCCTCACTGCTGTTTGGGGCTATGAGGAAAGTGTGAATGCAGCCAAACACTTTTACAGCTGCCCAGCACCACATGACAAGACTCTTCCTCTTATTTTTTTTTCTGCCTCTCTCTCTTTCTCTTCTCGTCTTTCCTTCCGTCCCATCCTCCTATCCAAACTATTTTCCCTCCATTTCTGCAACAGTGCAGAATATTCTGGCAGCCCAGTATTTCTGTCCTTGCAGTCAAGTGCTGTGCCACAGCACAGAGCACAGGCCCTGTTTTATACACCTCCTTTGCCTGCTTCAGCTACAGGTCAGCAAATAAAGAAGTTGCCAAGGTTGTGAGGTCAACTCCCAGGCAACAAGAAAACACTGTTCCAATCTATACATCAGAAGTAACTGAGCGGGTTCTACATTGGCTATATTGCCTAAATGTAGCCTTGATGCTAACAGATAAAACAGGACAGCTAGGTGTGGCCTAGCTTACGTTGTTGGATGGGACTGACTATACATCCCCACAGCTGCTTAGGGCTTTGGGCTTGGCACTGATGGAGGAGGTCATGGGGTTTAAGACCAGCTAACAGGATTGCGTGCCTTGGTGCTAATCACTTCATGTCCCACACACACACACACACTTTCTCTCTCACACACAAACACACAGACACACACACATACAGAAACATCATGTTTGTACATGATAGAGCAAGGTCTGTGGTCACTGTGAAAAATCTGTTTATCAGTGCTTTTATCTGGACCAGGGCACCATGCTTCATGTTTGGCTTTCCTGCCTCCCCACATGCACAAAGAGCTAATTTATGGGGAAAAAGAAGAGAAGAGAGAGAGAGAGAAAGAGAGAGAGAGAGAGAGAGCGAGAGAGAGAGAGAGAAGACAGAGCTGAAATCAGCTGCTCTCTGCCTTCTAGGCCTAATGATGTCACTCATGCAAAATTCACTGTGGCATTGATAAAACCTCATCTGAAGCAATTAAATGTGTTGAACAACAGGAGGGCTTATACTGTGTGCTGGTCCAGCACCTGGGGGGCATATAGACACAGGGGCAGGCCAGTCTGGTCAGACATTGGAGAAGAGAAAATAGCTTGTCTGTGAAGTGCCAACAACGAGGCTTTTTGTGACAAGATGCACAGTTGACGTTGTTGTGCCTGTATTAAGTGTGTTGATAGATTGGGCATATTTATGAAGATATGGTGAGAGAGGAGCACTAGTTCCCCTAGGGCATGGTCCAGATCCAACTTGCTATTCCTGTCTTTTATACGTTTCAGAATAGAGCATGAAACAAATAAACAGCATTCATGCATGCCAAAGGGAGATGCCTTTAGCAAACACTAGCAGATGGCCGCTGTTTGGGTGTAGTGTATAGGTTTCTCACTGGGGAGGATGGGTGGGTGGAGGCCTTGGTGGGTGACTTTGTATCATGATACAGTTTCTCCTACCACTGTAACCATACTGTTGTGGAGCTCCAATCTTGCTGAGGTGTGGCAGGTGTAGGTTGCAGGTGTAGTTTTACAATAGTTGATTCCCAATTACGCCCCCTAAGCCCTAAGTCCTAAGATGTTAACCCTCCAATATTTGGAACTGGCACGAATCAACTTCACAATTGACTGATTAATACTAGTTATGTATTTGAGGATTCTGTGTTTAGGGTTAGAGGGAAAATTGAGATTCAGTCCAATGACTTACTAAATGAGTAACTGAACACAGCAGGCAGCTCCAGTGAAAGTGTATTCCCTTAATTACACTTCCACCAAATACACATCCCCCAGAGCCTACCTCCACTTCACCAACAAACTAAGTAAACCTCTGTAATGCTACTACTACTGCTGCAGCTATTGCTGTCCCTGGATCTGCCCATGTGGGCCTCTGCTCACATGGGCCAGCTGATCACACCTCAGTGTCAACAATTTAATGTCACAGTGTGATGGCTCATGGCTGTGAGGTTGAGCGAGGCTCCTACTGGTGAGGGGTGTTTGGGAGAACATATGGTGACGTCCTGTGTTACTCACTCTTGAGTTTGAACTGTGGCACAAAAAGTGACTCTTTTAGCTTGGCCACTTTTAGCTTGCAATTCTTGACTTTTTCTGGATTTTTTTCTATGAAGGTGCATTTCCAAAATGGTTAAAAGTGCCTCTCCAAAGCTTTGTGAAGTTTTGCTTCTCCTCCACACTGGTCGGCTGTGTCTCTCCAAGCAGCCCAAACAAACTGGCCTGAAGGCTCCGGGCTAATGAGTGGGCGGTTCCTAATTACATTTCCTTTTTAATCAGAGAATCTAATAAGCAGCTAAATCAAGGACTGTGTGTGTGTGTGTGTGTGTGTGTGTGTGTGTATGTGTGTGTGTGAGCGCACTCCGCCCACCTGCATGGCTGCTCTGTGTTACTACTTTCTCAACTTCTCTCGCTCTCTCTCTCTGCTGCAGAAATGCCACCCTAGCGCCCCAGTACTACACACAGCAGGCTGGTTCTCTCTCTGGAGAGATATTTCTGTGCACCAACCCAACCCAACTGGTTGCTTAGTTGACTATGATGGTGGGTGCTGCTACTGCACAGCGAGCCCAGGACACGACTGACCACCGGTGCTCTGTGGAAGTTATTAAGCCCGTAGCCGGCCAGCCAGACCCACAGTCTCCCCGCCGCAGGACCCCGTCCAAACCTGAGGCCGACCTCGCCCTATAATTCTAGCTCCAAACAGACCTACATGCTGCTCCCTCTGTGTTGCACCTTATAGCAAAACACACACTAACGGAGAAAGAGAAAGAGAGAGAGGGAGAGAGAGAGAGAGGGATGGCTTTAACGTTGTACAAGCAGCACAACAAAGGGAAGATGCACTTGTGTGCGGTCGAACAGACACACACACACAAACTTACACGACGGATACACATTCAAACACACTCTTGTATCCTGTCTTCTCTGATGGTCCATTACCAGATAATATAAATACACTGCTACCCTCTAATGGGTTTAAGCCAAACACAGGCTGGGGCTACTCCTTTTGTCCCAAACTTGTCAGACAAAAGCCTCCCAGACAAAGAATCCGCTCTCCTCTAGGAGGATCACCTCCACATGGAGGCTATAAAGCTGAGTGTTTACACCAGGAGTAAATAAGGAAGGGACAGGAGTACGCAAACATGTCCATGAGACTCCCAGCAAAAAAAAAGACAATTTATAGAGACACTCTTCACTGTATGAGCAGTCTAACAGTCTAATACAGACACACACATTAAACTACACACTCACACACCCCTTCCATACATGCCCCTGTTCAGACATACTCCCCTACTCTACTATAGCAAACTCTGGGCTCTGCATGCACACACACATAGACAAACACACACACACACACACACACACCTCCCTTTCTCTCCAGGTCTAGTCTGGCAGCACTCAGGATGTTGGTCATAATTAGCTTTAACGGCTAAGATTCCACTCCATAGCAGCCTCCTTTGTTTGGGGCTTCCCGCTAACTTTTTACCAGCCCGCTTCAAGCCGCTCCGAGTGAGAGAGAAAGAGAGAGAGAGAGACACACACACAAGCCTGGCCACTGCCTCAACAGTTGAGCCTACTCCATTCTCACCAACACCAGAACATTCCTCATGCTGTGTATGTTTGAGTGTGTGCATGTGTTTCACAAGAAAAAGAACACACAGAAGTTTGCTATTCACATGCTGTTCAGCATTAAGTACACTTTTCCCACACACTTTGAGCATTTTGCTTTACTATAAGGAGAGTTGAGAGGAAACTTGGTGCCCAACCCCTCGAGGCACATGGGACCAGCACAGGGAACAAAGAGAACTCAGAGAAGCTGCACATGTGGTGAAGTTGAACGAAAGAGAAAAAGAACTTTCATCCTGTCTTCTCTTCTCAATTCCTATTTCAAACATTTTGGTCCTCTAACTTCAAATGAAGGGGAAAAAAGGCAACTTTGCTTTGTTACTCACCATGCAGGAGCAAGGCACAGAGAAGCAGGGCAAAAGACATCCTTCCCCAGAAGTCATTCATTCTCCATGTAGACACTCTCATCCTTTCTCTTTGTGAGCGCAGCTGTAGAGGGTCGCACCGAGTGTGTGAATGCGTGAGTGAGCAAGGGTGAATGTGTGTGTGTGTGTGTATCTGTGTATGTCTGTCTGTCTGTCTGTGTGAAAAAAGGGACAGAGAGCGAGAGAGAGAGAGAAAGAGAGAGCACGGACAGCCAATCAAAGTTTGAGCGAGCAGAGGACTTCTGTGTGTGTGTGACTCTGAGACAGAGTGTGAGTGGCTGAGTGTGTGTGTGTGTGTTTGAGAGAGAGAGTGTGTGCGTTGGACGAACAGAAATAGAGAGGAAAAGGCAGACAGCAGATAGGGCTTCCCTGTGACTATGGACAGAGCTGGAGAAGCGGTCTGGATAACGTGTGGCTGAAGCTACAGGAGGCTTTTATATGCCTCCCTCTCCTCTCACTAGCCACCCCCAGCCCCCCTTCTCTTCTCTCTTCTCCCCACTAACCCCTTAACCCCTCCCTCCCTCCCTCCTCTCTTCCCATCTCTGTCTCTCTCCTTCTCTTAACACCCATCACCCCCCACCCTATTCACACTGTTAAACCTCTTCTCCTCTAACAGCTGGGTCATCTCCTGCACAGTAGGTGGTCACACAAAAAGATAAGTGGAAAGAGTGGGTTTGATGGTCTCTGTCGTCTGTCTGTCTGTGTGTGTGTGTGTGTGTGTGTGTTTATTAAGAGTGATGCAGCTGTGTGTTTGCCTGTGTTCACACTGCCCTTGGTAGGTGTCAGGAGCTGGTGTGCGTGTGTACTCAAGTGTCTGCGTGTGTGTAAATGAGGTCTCTATCATGTGTAGTATGTCCCATGGATCATGTGCCCAAAGCAGACACCATATGTCTCTTCACATTTGTCTGACTGACTGACAAACTGACTAACTCTGCGGTATACCCAAAAAAACATAGATAAAAATCTACGATACATAAAAGTAAAAGATGATAAAAGTGTTGTTTATGTGTTTGGGTATTTTACAGATGCTGTGATCCAAAGCCAAACTCTATGTACAATGTATCTGACACCTTGAGCATTGGATTCATCATGTTTACAGCAGAGGCTGCAAATGTTTAAGTTATCAAGTGTCTCATGGGGAACAAATGCAGGAAATCCTTTAAGTAGCTGCTCCATTTACAGTAAACATCCACTGAGTCCAGATCTGTGAGCCGAGTGCTGTTGTCATCAGGGCGACGCACAGCCTTGGTGGATATCACAGAGAAGACGCTGACCCCTTTTCCCCTCTCCTTCTACCAGGACTAAGGATGGACTCGTTAAGTCGTACAGGACATACCGCTGCTTTTGAAGACACACCTGGTAAACAGGAAGGTAACCCCCGCCTTGTCCTCTTCCCTCAAGCCTACTACCCTCCCTGCTTGTGCCCTGCTGATATTGTGCACATAGCTGGGTGTCCAGGGAGGGAGCAGGGCAGCACGCATAGGCACTGGCGGGGGCTTCTTTGGGGGGTGCATCCCTACCCTGGGATACGTGAGAGCAGCACAGCCGGAATGAGTCAGCTTTACCAGGACCCACCACTCCTGTCAGAGGCTGGGAGAGAGAGAGAGAGAGAGAGAGAGAGAGAGAGGGGTGAAAGAGAAGGGATGAAAACATCTGTAACTATAGGGACATATGTAAATATGAATATGCCCTCAACACACATCCACAGGCACAAATAATGACACTCATATACTCATATATGACAGACAGACAGACACAACACACATGTGCCCCACCCAACTACACACACACACACACACACACACTCACGCACACATACGCACATACACACACACATGCACACACACAGACATTCCTATACCTCACTCATTCTTGGATAAAACAGTGACTCTGGACTTTCTCAGTAACTGTTTGTTAGAGAGTGTGAGTGAATTTGTGTGTGTTCATGTGTGTGTGAGAGAGGGTGTGTGTGTGTGTGTGTATGTGTTTCTCCACACCAGTGTGACTGGGGCTGGCCTTTTCTCACACATGTGTACTTTACAGAGTGAGTCCCAGCCACATCTGGAAACACACCAGTGAGATGTTTTGTTGTTCCTTTTGCGTTTGACGGCCTACAAAAATTGCTTGTCAGAGAGTTTGACCAGTGTGTGTGTGTGTGACTATGAGTGTGTGTCTGTGTACGAGGAAGTGAGTCCCTGTCTGCGTGTGCGT